>ML307222.1:0-39324 GCA_005239505.1 Nicotiana paniculata | reverse complement strand
GTTGGACCTTAGTGAGTGTCTAGTCGACCTCTCGTCACTACCTCTTCGAGGTTAGGCGGGATATGCACTGGGTACATATATATATTTATGTACTCATGTTGCACTTCTGTACTTAATTGTACAGGTTCTAAGGCTGGTGCTTCTGGTTATCTGACCGGAGCTTGACGTATATTCTGGACCTGACTCCACGGTGAGCTGCCTCCCTTGGCGATTCTCAGCAGTGATATGGAGTTATCTTTTGTTCATTTTTGTCTACTTCTCTCAGACAGCAGTACAGTTTGTATAAACTTTTGCGTATCCTACTAGTTCGCCTGTTGACTTGTGACACTAGTTCGTGGCACGCACATAGTAGACTCTTTATTTTGGGACTGTATATATTGGATCATGATCATTGTGGCTGTAATTACTTAATTTGGTTAATGTTTCCGCTTTTTTTTAAATGATCTAAGCTTAAAACTTTGGGAATATGTGGGGTTGGCCTGTCAAATAAGGATAATCTCACTAGTAAACAATTGTTGGCTTGCCTGACTCCGGTGTTGGGCGCCATCATGACCTGTGTTGGATTTTGGGTCATGACAGGATAAGATATAAACAAAGAAAAGAAGTCAAAAATAAAAAAACAGGCATAAAAAGAGGAAAAAGAAAAATAGCAACAACAAAAAGTATTCCTTTGAACTACGTTCAACCTGATTCTTGTGTCAACAAGATACGTAGGTAGGCTCTAGGGTTCGGTCACATCAAATCAAAAGTTCTAAAATTCCTTACTTCAGAAAAAATTGGGGCAGAAGTTTTGTTTTCTATATAAAAACGGTTCCAAAAGTTGTAAAGTTATACCCCATTTTGTCTTAGTTTTAATTTGAGCCTTCATGCCTTTCTTTCTTTCTAACCTTGTCCAAAAGCCATATTACAGCCCAAAAGGACCTTCCATATAATATTTGAGAGTGCCGAGTTAGTCACGCCAGGAGCATATGATTTTTTTATCATGGTTAATGCCTTGTCATATGCAGAATCAAAGGAAATAAGAAGAAACGAACAAAATGAGAGAGTCTTATTGGTGAAAACTCTCACATGCACCATAAGGCAACTGTGAGTTGAGACAAATAACAAAATAGGAGGGGCTTGATGGTGAATACCCTTCGGGGAACCACAAGTTGAATAAGGATTGTGAATCTAATAGAACAATTGGATCATTGGAGCCTAGTTCCAAAGGTTGAAGGTACAACAAGAATTGAAAATTAGACTTACTGGACATATTAGGCCGCTTAATCCAAAATGCATGTCATGGTCATTAGAGTTGGCATTTGCATTAGATAAGTTTCTACTTTGTTTTCTTTCATAGATGTAAATTTCTAGTTAGATATAATCTCTTTCCATTCCCCTTACTATGTTCCTCTTTCTTTGTTTAAGTCTTCTTTTGAGTCTGTTTTGTCAGAACAAGTGAGAAATGACTTCAAAATTTTCTACCGACTTTCAATTGCACAAAGCAGAGCCCGACTAACACATCAAAGTGGCAAACATGGAGCGGTAGCGCACTGATTCATTCACAATCGACGTGCTTTGGGATTTATGTGAAATGCAAAGGTTTAGTAAATGTCGAATCATGTGTGCAATGCATCAGGCATAAGGTATTAGACTTGAGCGAATCAGGATGTTTCTCGTGATAAGGGTTATCCGAAAAATGGGTTGGCCGAACTGACTTCCAAGTCAAAACTAAGGTTAATCATGGAAAGTGCAGGAGCAATCTCTCTCTCTTGGTCAAGGCCACAAACCAACCACCATTTTTAAACATACAAGTTTTCTTTGTTTGAAACAAGGACAAAGACTATGTCCAAATAAAAGCCTGGAAGCTTGAATTTTTCAGGTGTCGTACCTAGATTATGTCAGCACAAAGGCTGTTTGAGAAGGTTCTTACCTCCTAGGCATTCCCCTAGTTGATAAGAACATTACCTCCCAAGAATTTTCCGGATTTGAGAAACAATTACCTCCTAGTCATTTTCCCTATTTGAGAAGAACAGTACCTCCTAGGCATTCTCTCTCGTCGGAAGAGACTTTAGCTTTCTTTAAGTTCAGGGGTCCTGCCTGGAGAATAGGTCAGGTTTAGTTTCCTTAAGTTATAAATATTTAACTTTCCTCAAGTTCAGGGTCCCTGGAAAATAGGGTCACTTCTTAGTTTCTCCTAAGTTGTCAGTTTCAGTTTTCTTAACTTATTAACCTTTAACTTTCCTTAAGTTCAGGGGTCTTGCCTGAAAAATAAGGTCAGATTTAATTTTCTTAAGTTGTCAGTCTTTAGTTTTCCTTGAGTTCAGAGGTCCCGCCTAGAAAATAGGGTCATTTTTTAGTTTCCTTAAGTTATTGATCTTTAGCTTTCCTTAAGTTCAAGGTCCCGCCTAGAAAATAGGGTCACTTCTTAGTTTCTCCAAAGTTGTCAGTTTCAGTTACCGTAAGTTATTAACCTTTAACTTTCCTTAATTTCAGGGGTCCCTCCTGGGAAAATAGGGTCAGCTTTTAATTTTCTTAAGTTATTAGTCTTTAGTTTTCCTTGAGTCCAGGGGTCCCGCCTGGAAAATAGAGTCAGTTTTTAGTTTACTTAAGTTGTTAATATTTAATTTTTCTTAAGTTCAAGGTCTCACCTAGATAATAGGGTCAGCTTTTAGTTTCCTTAAGTGGTTAATCTTTAGTTGTCCATAAGTTCAGGGGTCCCGCCTGGAGAATAGTATCAGTTTTTAGTTTTCTTAAGTTGTTAATCTTTAGTTTTCCTTAAGTTCAGGGATCACACCCAGAGAATAGGGTCAGTTTTTCTTAGTTTACAGTTTTCATCAAGCTCAATCTCACGTCTAGGAGATACACTTCCTAGTTTTAGTCTTTCAAGTCACACTTTTTAGGAAATGCACTTTCTAATTTTAAGATAAAGGTTTCACCCCTAGGAAACACACTTCCTAGTTTGGGTTTATTCATGTTATACTTTTTATGAAACACACATCCTAGTCGAGTCTTTAATTTTACTCCCATCATTGCATCATTTATCAATAGTATAGGTGATTTACAATTTTTCTAACAACTCACAAATCTTCCTAGTGCAAACTGGGGCTGAAAATTTTGTTCATATTGTTGTTTTGCTCGTAGGGAACCAACAGGAGAACGAGGGTCAATATTTCAGAAACTGGTTCAAATCAGAGAAGCACCAGGAGCCCTCCTGAAAAGCAGGGTCAACTTTCAGTTTTCAAGTTCAAGTCAAAGGCAGCAGGACCATGCCTGAAGAATAGGGTTAACCTCCAGTTTTTCTTTTCCAGTTCAAGTCGAAATTAGCACGAGCTGCTTGAAGAAAAATTTCAAGTCAGAAGTATCAGGATCCCGCCTCAAGAACAGGGTCAACTTTCAGTTTTCAAGTTCAAGTCAGAGACAGCAGGATCTCGCCTGAAGAATAGGGACAACCTCCAATTTTTTATCAGTTCAAATCAGAAGTAGCACGAGCCTGCCTGAAGAACAAGGCTTGAAAGCTCAAATCTACTCCAAGTTCAAGTTTATCTCAAGTGCAAGCAGCAAGATGCCCGCCTGAAGAATATGGCTAACTTTCAATTTTTCCTCAAGTTCAAGTCAGCAGGATGCCACCTGAAGAATAGGGTTGATTTTCAGTTTCATGTTGGAGATTCAAGATAGAAGAGTAGATAGGATTTTATAGTTTTCTTGTAATTCTTATTTTATTTTTTATTTTTGATGTAATGATAGGAACCGCGGACTGGAACCTCGACAACACTTCACTTGACTCTCCCCCTTGGTATCCTTCTCCACTTTTTCTACTTCTGAACTACACGTGGCCTGATTCTTTTATAGTCAAGGATATGTAGGCAGCTCAAATACCAGGGCTCAGTCACAATCTTTTATCCATCTTTATTTTCTTTCGAATAAGTGTCAGGTCAGAAATCAATTACATTGATTACTCGATTCTTCGCTCAAAAACACTTCATGTTTTCAAGCAAAGAGGGGCAATTGTAAGCACGTAATTTTTGACCCGCACAAATTTTAAAATTAGTAAATTAAAATATTTATTTATTTTAATAGGATTTAAATTTACTTTTATTTTAAATTTTATAAATATAAATTTGAAAAAAAAAATAGTTTCATTATGTTTTAATTTTTATGTTTATTTCATTATGTGCCACCAAGACTTAAGGGCGAGTTTTAGAAAGTGGTGGCTCGCCTGGCTATGCTGTATGAGGCTGAGTGTTTGCCAGTCAAGAACTCCCACATGCAGAAGATGAAAGTTGCAGAGATGATGATGTTGAGATGGATGTGTGCGTGTATCAGGAGAGATAAGATTAAGAATGAAGTTATCCGAGAAAGAGTAGGAGTAGCCTCTATGGAGTACAAGATGCGGGAGTCGGGGATGAGATGGTTCGGACATGTTAAGAGAATAAGCATTGATTCCCCTGTTAGGAGGTGTGAGAGGTTGGCCATGGCGAGTTTGAGAAGAGGTCGAGGTAGGTGTGATGACCCAAAAGGGTCATCTTGTGTAAATTTAGCAAGAACTGTGTTTCGAGGCCCCGAAAGCCTCCATTAATCTCACCTTGATGTGCGTGCACAGTCCGAGCGCATAGCCATGAAGTCTTTATGTGGAAATATGTTGAACAGATGAATTTATGATAATTAATTTAATAAAGTTGACTTTGGTCAATATTTTGGTAAACGGACCCGGACACGTGATTTGACGGTCCTGGAGGTCCCGTAGGAAAATATGGGACCTGGTCGTATGCCCGGAATCGAATTCCGAGGTCCCAAGTCCGAGAAATGAATTTTTAAAGAAAATTATTTTCTAAAAATAATAAAGACTTTTGAAAATGAACTTTGATGTGAAATCTGTGTTACCGGGCCCGTATTATGGTTCCCGAGCCCGGAACAGGTTAAATATGTATTATGTGAGTTATCTGTAAAATTTGTTAAGAAACTGTCTTGGTTGACGTGTTTCGGATCAAAATTGGAAAATTTGATAGTTTATGAAGTTTGAGAAAATTCTATAGATTTTGGAGTTTAATTCATTTTTTTTGATGTTATTTTGGTAGTTATATTACTCGAATAAGTTCATAGGATGATTTTGAAGTCGTGTGTATATTTGGTTTTGAGCCTCGAGGGCTCGGGCGGGTATCGGGTAGGTTTCGGGGTGCTAAACTTTGGAAAAATCTGGTGTGATTAAGCTGTTTCTGGTGTCCGAGATTTCTACACTATGTGATCGTATAGGTTTCCCCGCTATCGCGTAGTGTAGTGTGGGGGGAGGTTTCAATGACTCTATGCGATTGCATAGGTGCTTCAGCGATCGTATAGAGTATAGGAGAGCTGGGGAAGGGGTTGGTATTTACCTTCTGCGGTCGCACCAATTCGTCCGCGATCGCATAGCCAAGCCTAGGGACCCTACGCGATCGCAATACCCTTTCCGCGATCGCAGTGCACGTGACTCAGGACCTACACGATCGCAACTCCCTTTTCGCGATCGCGTAGAGTAAATTCGCCCAGTGATTTTTAGGATTCAAAAACAGAATAGTTACGGGATTTTCATAATTTTACACCCTCTCCTTCTTCTCCAAATCCCATAGCCGATTTTCAAGCTGCTTTTCCTCCATAACCACTTAGGTAAGTGATCTTAACTCTAGTTTCTTCCATTTTCCTTCATCAATCACTAAATTCTAGGCCTAAAAACATAGAATCAATGGTAATTGGGGGCTTTGGGTAGAGTTAGGGCTTTTGAAAAATTTGGGAATTCAACATCATTTTGGGGTCGAATTTCAAAACAAATTGTATATTCGGGTTCATAGGGGAATGGGTTATCGGGTTTTGGTTCGAACCTCGAGTTTGGACCAAGCGGGCCCGGGGTCGAATTTTAGTATTTTTGAAAGAATTATGGAAAATGTATAATTAGGCTTTGGGATTGAGTTATTGAATGATTATTGATGTTATTAAGTCAATTATGTCTAGATATTATTGTTTCGGAGTCGGATTCAAGAGGAAAGGCCGTGATTGAGGCTTGACTTGCATTCTTGGAACCGAGGTAAGTATTTGGCCTAACCTTAGCTTGAGGGAATAGGTATATAGTCTTATTTGCTATGTGTAATTCATGTCCAATGTATAGGTGAGGTGACGGGTACCTATATGTTGTGGTCAAGCCTGCCCGTGAGTCGATTTTGATAAGTTGTTTAATGTTCTTTGATATTCTCAGTGTTGTGATTTTCAGGAACCTTGAAAGTCGTACCTTGAGGTTACTTCATGACGTAGAAATTTCTTGATTATGTGTTCGTTTGAGGGTTTACTGTTGATATTATACTTTTGAGTGAGATTGGTTATAGTTGAGTCCCTTGCCGGGACAATAGAATTTTGTTGATTATTTCTGGACATTTGAAATGTCGTATTGTTAAACTTTCATATCAATTGTTGCTTTTACACTCATTATGCACAAGGGAACATTTTGTGCCGAGTCATTATTATCTATGTGTGAGGGGACATTCTGTGCCAACTGATTATTATTGATGCGCGAGGGGACATTCCGTGCCGAGTCATTGTTATATATGCGCGAGGGGACACTCTGTGCCGTGGGATTTTGAGGTTATGCACGAGGGGTGATGTCGTGCCTTCTCCTATCTATTTTATTTGTTTCGAGTTGTTATTTCCTGCTTTACTTCTACATTCCAGTTGGTACTTGATTCTACTGTTTTAGCAATTATTTCCCCTTTCATCCCCAGCATGTTCTTCCCTGTAACTGTATTCTTGTTTATTTTTTGTTATACTATTGAACTGCACAGGTACAATTTATTGTCGTGTCCTAGCCTTGTCACTACTTCGCCGAGGTTAGGCTCGGCACTTACTCAGTACATGGGGTCGGTTGTACTGACGCTACACCTGCACTTCTTTATGTTGTGCAAATTACGCAGCCGGACCCAGCGGACCTCGCTAGTGGGAGTGTCCTTCAGTCTATTCCAGACGACACCGAGGTAGTTCCGCATGGCATTCGTGGATCTCAGTTTCCATGTCTATCTTTCATTCTGTCATTTATGTGTTTCCCAGACAGATACATCATTTTATTTTCAAACTGTTATTTTTAATCAAATCTTAGACTGGTTCTTGAGGTTGTGACTCCACTTCTAGGTTGTACTTAAAGGGATTTCTGCATTATTAGCTACTGTTATTTAGAATTATGTTAATGCTTCCGCACTTTATTTCAATTATCTAGTCAGTGTTTGTTATTTTCACTTATTAATAAATCAGTTCAGTTAACACGTTGGCTTGCCTAGCGGGTGCAACGTTTAGAGCCATCACGGCCTGAAGGTGGGATTTCGGGTCGTGACAAGTTGGTATCAGAGCACTAGGTTGCTTAGGTCTCACAACTCATGGACAAACTTGGTAGAGTGAGGGATCAGTATGGAGACGTCTGTACTTATCCCCCAGAGGCTGCAAAGTTAGGAATAACTTCACTTTTCTTCTTTTATGTCGTGCGATTTGAATTCTAAATGCTAATTGAGTTTCGATTCTATTCTCTCACAGATGGAGAGAACGCGTGCTTCCTCATATACCGATCAGCAGCCCGACTCTCCTATTGCAGCTCCTACGAGGGGCCGAGGCCATATTAGAGGCCGAGGCAGGGTCAGGGCTCAGCCCAGAGAAGCAGCCCCAGTAGAGGACCCACAGGTAGACTTTGCCGGTGAGGTTCCTACTCAGATAGTTCTAGTTGGACCAGCTCAGGTCCTAGAGAGGTTCATTGCCACCCCGGTGCTTCAGGATGCTCTAGTCCGCCTAGTGGGACTCATGGAGAGTGTGGCTCAGGCCGGTCTTCTTCCTACTGCACCAGCCGTCTCTCAGGCTGGGGGAGGGACCCAGAGTCCTGCTACCCGCACGCCAGAGCAGCCAGATCCTCAGTTCCAGACTCCGGTACCTCAGACGATCGGAGTAGCCGGTCATTATGGCCCCGGTAGTTGAGGAAGCAGCTATGTCGGGATGCCTTATGGAGATTGGATAGATTCACCAAGTTATTCACTACTATATTTACTGGTGCACCATCAGAGGATCCCCAGGATTATTTGGACAGCTGTCATGAGGTTCTTTGGAACATGGGCATAGTAGAGTCCAATGGAGTTGATTGCTATTTTTCGTCTTTCGGGTTCCGCCAAGACTTAGTGGAGAGAATACTGCTTGACCAGGCCAGCTGGGTCTGCACCATTGACTTGGGCTCAGTTCTTCGAGTTATTCGTGGGAAGTTCCTTCCAGTTACTCAGAGAGAGGATCTTCGGAGGCAGTTTGAGCGCCTCCAGCAGGGATCTATGTCTGTCACTCAGTACGATACCAGGCTCATCACTCTAGCTCGGCATGCTATTGAGGGTTTATTGAGGGTTTGGCTCAGCCCATCAGGCTTCAGATGGCCAAGGAGTCAGGTACTGATATTTTGTTCCAGGATGCGGCCAATGTGGCTCGGAGGATTGAGATGATTATGTCACAGGGTGGTGGTCAGGGGGCTGACAATAGGCCCCGTCACTTCGGTCGATTCAGTGGATCCTCATCTGGGGGCAGGGATTCTTTAGGCAGAGTTCATCATCCCAGGCCTATCAGTCGGCACTTCAGGTAGCTCACAGTGCACCGCCAGCTCCTATTGGTGCACCATCAGCACCTATCAGTGCACCGCGGCTTCAGAGTTTCCAGGGTGGTTATCAAGGTCGACAGCGCCAGTTCCAGAGTCAGCAGCCACATCAGCAGTGGCCTTGGTATTCTTGTGGTGGTTTGGGGAATATTTCCAGGTTTTGCCCCCGAGGTTCTGGTGAGTCTCAGTATCAGGGTTCCCGTGCCATGGTTCCCATATCAGGTGCACCCCCACCCCCTCAGCCAGTTAGGGGTGGTGGTCGGGGTGCCATAGGTAGAGTTCAGGCTCATAGAGGTGGAGGACATGCCATGAGAGGTAGAGGTTAGGCCGTTGTAGGTTGACCCAAAGATGATCAGGTTGGAGAGGCTCAACCCCGGTGCTATGCTTTTCTTGCTAGGCCTGATGCTGAGGCTTCTGATGCAGTTATTACAGTTACAGTTTCAGTTTGTAGCCGAGAGGCTTCGGTGTTATTTGATCCGGGTTCTACATTCTCCTATGTGTCTTCATATTTTGCCCTTTATTTGAGTATGCCTCGTGATTCCTTGAGTACTATTGTGCATGTGCCTATACCGGTGGGTGATTCTATAGTGGTAGATCGAGTCTACCGTGCTTGCTTAGTAGTTATTGGTGGTCTGGAGACTCAGGTTGATCTTTTGCTTCTTGATATGGTTGACTTTGATGTTATATTGGGGATGGAATGGTTATCCCCCTATTATGCTATTCTGGACTGTCATGCCAAGACAGTAACCTTGGCCTTTCCAAGAGTGCCTCGTTTGGAATGGAGGGGGACTCCTAGTCATTCTTCTGGTAGAGTCATTTCTTATATGAAGGCTCGGCGCATGGTCGAGAAGGGTTGTTTGGCCTATCTGGCCTATGTTTGTGATTCTAGCGCCGAGGTTCCTTCACTGGAGTCTGTGCCCATGGTTCGTGAGTTTCCAGAGGTATTCCCTGCTGACCTGTCGGGTATGCCGCCTGACAGGGATATTGATTTTTGTATTGAGTTAGCTTAGGGC
The DNA here is from genome assembly GCA_005239505.1 of Nicotiana paniculata. Classification (NCBI taxonomy): domain Eukaryota; kingdom Viridiplantae; phylum Streptophyta; class Magnoliopsida; order Solanales; family Solanaceae; genus Nicotiana; species Nicotiana paniculata. Next base: position 29,700 of record ML307222.1, on the reverse strand, counting down.
ACCCAGCCTATTTCCACTCCGCCGTATCGTATGGCCCCCCAGAGTTGAAGGAGTTGAAAGATTAGTTGCAGGATTTGTTGGATAAAGGCTTCATTAGGCCTAGTGTTTCTCCTTGGGAAGCTCCAGTATTGTTTGTCAAGAAGAAAGATGGCTCGATGAGGATGTGTATTGACTACCGACAGTTGAATAAGGTTAATATTAAGAACAAGTATCCTTTGCCGAGGATTGATGATTTATTCGACTAGCTTCAGGGTGCTTCAGTGTTTTCCAAGATTGACTTGAGATCTGGTTACCACCAGCTGAGGATTAGGGCATCTGATGTCCCTAAGACAACATTTCGCACTCGTTATAGGAATTATAAGTTCTTGGAGATGTCATTTGGGCTGACAAATGCCCCCGCTGCTTTTATGGAGTTGATGCACCAAGTGTTTAGGCCTTATTTGGACTCATTTGTGATTGTTTTCATTGATGATATATTGATATACTCTCGCAGCCACGAGGAGCATGAGCAGCACCTTGGAGTCGTCCTCCAGACTTTGAGGGATAGTCAGTTGTATGCAAAATTTTCCAAGTGTGAGTTCTGGTTGAGTTCAGTTGCATCTAGACCATGTAGTATCGTCAGAGGGTGTTCATGTGGATCCCAAGAAGATTTCAGCAGTCAGAGGTTGGCCTAGACCCACCTCAGCTACAGAGATACGGAGTTTCTTGGGCTTAGCAGGTTATTATTGCCGGTTTGTGGAGGGCTTTTCATCCATTGCAGCCCCGATGACTAGGTTGACTCAGAAGAGTGTTCAGTTCAGGTGGTCAGATGAGTGTGAAGCGAGCTTTCAGAAGCTCAAGACAGCCTTGACCACGGAACCAGTGTTAGTTTTGCCCACAGGTTCAAGACCGTACACCGTGTATTGTGATGCTTCACAGGTTGGGCTTGGTGCAGTGTTGATGCAGGATGGAAAGGTTATAGCCTATGTTTCTCGTCAGTTGAAGGTTCATGAGAAGGTCTATCCAGTTCATGAATTGGAGTTAGCAGCTATTGTGCATGCATTGAAGATTTGGAGGCATTATTTGTATGGTGTGCCATGTGAGGTGTTCACGGGTCATAAGAGCTTACAATATCTGTTCAAACAGAAAGAGTTGAACATGAGGCAGAGGAGATGGTTAGAGTTGCTGAAGGATTATGATATTACCATTCTTTATCATCCAGGGAAGGCCAATGTGGTGGTCGATGCTTTGAGCCGGAAGTCAGCCAGTATGGGTAGTCTTGCTTATTTATCAGTCGGAGAGCGACCTCTTGCTTTGGATGTTCAGGATTTAGCCAACCGATTTGTAAGATTGGAGGTTTCTGAGACTGCCAGTGTTTTGGCCCATACCGTGGCCCGTTCATTAAGTATGACCGTATTCGGCACAGGCAGTATGATGATCGCCATTTATGTGTTCTTAGATATAGAGTCAGGCACGGTGATGCCAAGCAGGTTACGGTTGATGATGAGGGAGTTTTCAGGATGCAGGGTCGAATTTGTGTACCTGATATGGATGGTATTCATGAGTTGATACTTCAGGAGGCCCATAGTTCCCGGTATTCTATATATCCGGGCATCGCAAGATGTACCAGGACTTGTGGAAGCATTATTGGGGGCAGAGGATGAAGAAGGATATTGTAGCTTATGTAGCTCGGTGCTTGAACTGTCAGTAGGTTAAGTACGAGCACCAGAGACCTGGTGGTTTGATGCAACAGATTCAGCTCCCCGAGTGGAAGTGGGAGCGTATCACCATGGACTTTGTAGTTGGACTCCCACAGACTCAGAGGATGTTTGATGCAGTATGGGTCATTGTGGATAGGCTGACCAAGTCAGCGCATTTCATCCCAGTATCAGTTTCGTATTCAGCAGAGAAGTTGGAAAGGATATATATGAGAGAGATTGTTAGACTGCATGGTGTGCCCATATCCATTATATCAGACCGAGGTACTCAGTTTACCTCCCATTTGTAGAGAGTATTTCAGCGAGAGTTGGGCATATGGATTGATTTGAGCACCGCATTTCATCCTCAGACGGACGGACAGTCCGCGTGTACTATTCAGATTTTGGAGGATATGTTACGAGCTTGTGTCATTGACTTTGGTGGTTTATGGGACCAGTTCTTGCCTTTAGCTGAGTTATCCTAAAACAACAGCTATCAGTCGAGCATTCAGATGGCTCCCTATGAGGCGTTGTATGGTAGATGGTGTCGGTCTCTAGTCGAATGGTTTGAGCCGGGAGAGGCTAGATTGTTGGGTTCTGAGTTAGTCCAGGATGCCTTGGACAAGGTGAAGATCATTCAGGATAGACTTCGTATAGCTCAGTCCAGTAAGAAGATTTATGCGGATCACAGAGTTTGAGATGGCATTTATGATAGGCGACCGAGTATTTCTTCGGGCGTCGCCCATGAAGGGCGTGATGAGATTCGGAAAGAAGGGCAAGTTGAGCCCTAGGTACATTGGTCCATTTGAGATTCTGGACAAGGTAGGAGAGGTGACCTATAGACTTGCCTTGCCACCTAGTCTGTCAGCCGTGCATCCGGTATTTCACGTGTTTATGCTCCGGAGGTATATTGCGGATCCATCTCATGTACTTGACTTCAGTGGTGTCCAGTTCGACAAGGATTTGTCTTATGAGGAGGAGCCGACAGCCATATTAGATTAGCAGGTGCGGCAGTTGAGATCGAAGAGTTATCCTTCGGTTCGTGTTCAGTGGAGAGGCTAGCATGTTGAGGCAGCTACTTGGGAGTTCGAGCCCGATATACGGAGCCGATATCCCCACCTTTTCCGCATTCAGGTACCTTTCTATGTCCGTTTGAGGACGAACGATTTTTTTAGAGGTGGAGATTGTGATGACCCAAAAGGGTCATCTTGTGTAAATTTAGCAAAAACTGTGTTTCGAGGCCCCAAAAGCCTCCGTTAATCTCACCTCGATGTGCGTGCACAACCCGAGCGCGTAGTCGGGAAGTCTTTATGTGGAAATGTGTTGAACAAATGAATTTATGATAATTAATTGAATAAGGTTGACTTTGGTCAACATTATTGGTAAGCGGACTCGGACCCGTGATTTGACGGTCCCGGAGAGTCTGTAGGAAAATATGGGACCTGGGCGTATGCCCGGAATCGAATTCCGAGGTCCCAAGTCCGAGAAATGAATTTTTAAAGAAAATTATTTTCTGAAAATAATAAAGACTTTTGAAAATGAACTTTGATGTGAAATCTGTGTTACCTAGCCCGTATTATGGTTCCGGATCCCGGAACAGGTTCAATATGTGTTATGTGAGTTATCTGTAAAATTTGGTAAGAAACGGACTTGGTTTGACGTGTTTTGGATCAAAATTGGAAAATTTGATAGTTTATGAATTTTGAGAAAATTCTATAGATTTTGGAGTTTAATTCATTATTTTTGATGTTATTTTGGTGGTTATATTACTCGAATAAGTTCGTAGGATGATTTTGAAGTCGTGTGTATATTTGGTTTTGAGCCCCGAGGGTTCGGGTGAGTTCGGGTAGGTGTCGGGGTGCTAAACTTAGGAAAAATCTGGTGTGATTAAGCTGTTTCTGGTGTCCGAGATTTCTACACTATGCGATCGCATAGGTTGCCCCGCGATCGCGTAGTGTATTGTGGGGGAGGAGGTTTCTGTGACTCTATGCGATCGCATAGGTTGCCCCGCGATCGCGTAGTGTATTGTGGGGGAGGAGGTTTCTGTGACTCTATGCGATCGCATAGGTGCTTCCGCGATCGCATAGAGTATAGGAGAGCTGGGGAGGGGGCTGGGTATTTACCTTCTGCGGTCGCACCAATTCGTCCGCGATCGCATAGCCAAGCCTAGGGACACTACGCGACCGCAATACCCTTTTTGCGATCGCAATGCACGTGACTCAGGCCCTACACGATCGCAACTCCCTTTCCGCGATCGCGTAGAGTAAATTCGCCTAGCGATTTTTAAGGTTCAAAAAAGAATAGTTACGGGATTTTCATAATTTTTCACCCTCCTTATTCTCCAAACACCATAGCCGATTTTCAAGCTGTTCTTCCTCCATAACCACTTAGGTAAGTGATCTTAACTCTAGTTTCTTCCATTTTCCTTCATCAATCACCAAATTCTAGGCCTAAAAACATGGAATCAATGGTACAAATTTGGGGCTTTGGGTAGAGTTAGGGCTTTTGAAAATTTTGGGAATACAACCTCATTTTGGAGTCGGATTTCAAAACAAATTATATATTCGGGTTCATGGGGGAATGGGTTATCGGGTTTTGGTCAGAACCTCGAGTTTGGACCAAGCAGGCCCGGGGTCGAATTTTAGTATTTTTGAAAGAATTATGGGAAATGTATAATTAGGCTTTGGGATTGAGTTATTGAATGATTATTGATGTTATTAAGTCAATTATGTCTAGATATTATCGTTTCGAAGTCGGATTCAAGAGGAAAGGCCGTGATTGAGGTTTGACTTGCATTCTTGCAGCCGAGGTAAATGTTTGGCCTAACCTTAGCTTGAGGGAATAGGTATATAGTCTTATTTGCTGTGTGTAATTCATGTCCAATGTATAGGTGAGGTGACAGGTACCTATATATTGTGGTCAAGCATGCCCGTTAGCCGATTTTGATAAGTTGTTTAATGTTCTTTGATATTCTCCGTGTTGTGAATTATTGGGAACCTTGAGGTTACTTCATGACGTAGAAAGTTCTTGATTATGTGTTCGGTTGAGGGTTTACTGTTGATATTATACTCTTGAGTGAGATTGGTTATAGCTGAGTTCCTTGCCGGGACAATAGAATTTTGTTGATTATTTCTGGACATTTGAAATGTCGTATTATTAAACTTTCATATCAATTGTTGCTTTTACACTCATTATGCACGAGGGAACATTCTGTGCCGAGTCATTATTATCTATGTGCGAGGGGATATTCCGTGCCGATTGATTATTATTGATGCGCGAGGGGACATTCTGTGCCGAGTCATTGTTATATACGCGCGAGGGGACATTCCGTGCCGTGTGATTTTGATGTTATGCACGAGGGGCCATGCCATGCCTTCTCCTGTCTATTTTATTTGTTTCGATTTGTTATTTCCTGCTTTACTTCTACATTCCAGTTGATACTTGATTCTACTGTTTTAGCAATTATTGTCCCTTTCATCCCCAGCATGTTCTTCCCCGTAATTGTATTCTTGTTTATTTTTTGTTATACTATTGAACTGCACAGGTACAATTTGTTGTCGTGTCCTAGTCTCGTCACTACTTCGCCGAGGTTAGGCTCGGCACTTACTCAGTACATGGGGTCGGTTGTACTGACGCTACACCTGCACTTCTTTATGTTGTGCAGATTACGCAGCCGGACCCAGTGGATCTCGCTAGTGGGAGTGTCCTTCAGTCCATTCCAGACGACACCTTGGTAGTTCCGCATGGCGTTCGTGGATCTCGGCGTCCCTGTCTATATTTCATTCTGTCATTTATGTGATTTCCAGACAGATACATCATTTTATTTTCATTTTTAGTCAAATCTTAGACTAGTTCATGAGGTTGTGACTCCACTTCTGGGTTGTACTTAAAGGGATTTCTGCGTTATTAGCTATTGTTATTTAGAATTATGTTAATGCTTCCACACTTTATTTCAAATATCTAGTTAGTGTTTGCTATTTTCACTTGTTAATAAATCAGTTCAGTTAACACGTTGGCTTGCCTAGCGGGTGCAACGTTAGGCGCTATCACGGCCTAAAGGTGGGATTTCGGGTCGTGACAGTAGGCCTAAGAAGTAATGGGGAGAGGTGATTAGACAGGACATGTCGTTGCTTCAGCTTACTGAGAACATGACCATTGATATGAGGGCGTGGAGGTCGAGGAATAAGGTAGAAGGTTAGTGGGGAGGTTTTAGTTGCTCACCGATAGTCTTAATAGCACGCATGTCCCTTCATATTCTTAGATTTTTTATTACGTTATGTGGTTTTGTTCGCCTTAGGTATTGTATCTCTTATTACTAGTATTCGATACAACTTATCCTTTATCTCTCATTTTTCTTTTCTCTTCCCTCTTTCTTGCTATCCATTTCTTCTTATTACCCTTCCTGAGCCGAGGGTCTACTGGAAACAACCTCTCTACCTGTTAGGTAGGGGTAAGGTATGCATACAGACTACCCTCCCCAGACCCCACCTGGTGGAAACATACTAGGTTAGTTGTTGTTGTTAGTATTTGTAGTAAAATTATTTTAAGTTTATTATGATTTTAATCTATCTTTTCTATATTTACCTTGATATAATCTTTGAAAAATACATAAAAAAAAGATATAGTTTTATTTTAATGTTGATTTATTTTAGTTAAAGTCAATTAACATTTTATTATTTTTGAAAAAAAAGAGAGAAAGAATTAGACAATTTTCCTGTCTATCTTTGATTTGAGAGTGTCCAAGAGAAGGCTAAAATTTGGACAACCCATTCCACCGAAACCCAGCCCAATCTCCCTTAGCTTATGACCCGTCCGCCCACCCTCTCTTGTTTACAATCTCAGCCATCCAAACATTCTCATCCAATGGCCCATATCATCTCTATCTATAAGATAAAACCATAATTATAACACTCCCCAAACCCAAATACCCAGACAATCAGCCGCNCCCCCAAATCGTCTCCTATCTCCACGTCACATGTTCCATAACAAACTCTGACAACCGAATATTCTTCACCTTCACCCACGCGCTTTGATTTCTTTGGGATAAATGGGAGCGTTGGATTGGAGTAAAAATGGAATCCACGCCTTCCATCTGTCCCGAATTTGTTCTATGTAAGAGAAAATTTCTGGAACTTTCGGATTTTTGGGCTTTGGAGGATTATTTTTGGGATTTTGGGGTGTGGCTTGAAAAGGAGGAAGGTTCGAGAGAAGGGTATTAAAGAGGTTTCCGGGGATTTTTCGGGAAAAAAAAATGGAGGAGAAAGTTCTAAGATTCTCTGAGGGTTATTCTTCATATTCATCTCTTTCTGATTTTTAACTAAAAACTTTCGGGAAAAAAAAAATAGATCAGTTTCTCTTGTTTCGAAACATGGAGTACGATTGAGTTCGGGTTGAGGCGTTCGGATTAGCCCGAGGTTTCCGGTGCCGTCCGTGTTCCAGTTCGCAATCCCTTTATTTTCTCATTTGGAATTTGGAGTAAAAGCTTTGTATCCGCCGAATCTTCTACGCTATCAAAAGATTACGCTTCAATAGGTTCAATTTTTCCTACTTATCTTAATTTTCTAATGGTGAATGGAAGCCTTGAAAGAGCCATTTAGAGGGGGGTAAATTTTTGCATCTAGTTGTTTGGATTTAAATGTCAGTCCATAGCAGTTCAAGATGATGGCGATTGGAGTTATATTCTTATTTGAGTTGTTTAATATGCTTTAGTTTGAGCATTTGATGGCTGTGATATGAAGTGTTCTGCTTTTTCGATTGATGATTTAAAGTTAGCATATAGTTAATCCTCTGTTATTAAACCAAATTTGCAATGTTTGGGACTAAAATATCTTGGAAAATTTTGAACTCATCTTTCAGATTTAGTCAGTGTTTCGTCTCTCGACATTTAGCCCGTAAATAAGATTTTGCCTCTAAAACTCTCCATTTTCGGTTACATGGAACTCTAAGCATGATTTTCCTATCTTACTTTAGTTGTAATAATTTAGTATTGAATTGGTAAGATTTTGGCTTTGTGCTATGAAAAGTTTAGTTGAGTTGCGGCAAATTTTCCATGTTGTAAACTTTATTTAGATAGAATTGAATGTAGTAGGTCTTTTGGGATTATTAAAAGTAATTGGTGTGTGATGAGATTGTGGGTTTATTTGAGGATTTATTATCAGTGTCATGGCTTATGGCATGAAATATTGAATTCTTGAACCATGTTCTTATTTCATCCTTAGATTTATCCCAGTTTGAAGTAAAACTGTGCTGGTTTTCTTGTCCTCCACAAATGCTTTTCTCATGGAAATTTTCTGAAGGATATCTCGTTTTACTACATGTTGATAAATTGGATTGAGCTAGTGAAATCTTATTAATTCATCCAAATTTGAAAAGTTCATATATCTTGTTACTGCGTGCTTTCTGGCTCCCCCTTTAATTTTTTTTATTTATTTAAAATATAAAAATTTATGCAAGTTTTGTGGACTGATTGTGCATTCCATCATCTTGCTTAAAGTTTTTGAGTGCTCGGTGGTATTTAATTATCTTCATGTGCTATTAAGCCGTTAGATTGCTTCATTTGGAGTGATTTAGTATGTAGTTGCATATGGAAGTTGGGATTGAGTTGTAAGATTTGGGCTTTGAGATGAGCAAGCTTGCCGAGTCATGACTCGTGTCTAGTTTTTTATGCCTAATATTAAAATATGGCACGTTAAAAGGGTAAAGGGGAATAAGGGTTGATGGGAAAGTATTTGGATGGCTCTTTCAGATGGCTTTGATTCACCTTTTCTTACTTTTTTATCTCCATTTTAGTTTTCTTTAGTTCTTATTTCCTCTTAAATGTTGAATTTTGTTGGGATGCTTTATCTCTGCTTGAATCAGTTTTGTTTACGTGAATGTTTAGATGTAAGGAGGAATTTGAGGGGTTGGGTATTGAGATTAACGAAACAGAATTTAATTGTTTATTTGCTTCATTAGTTGCCTATATCTGCTCGTAACATGTTTAGGCCGACCACACTTGGATAAGTAAATATTAGGTTGTTTATTTGTTTTTTCCTTTCGAGGTTACAAGTCGTCCCGTTAGTTATGGTTTTTTCAGGGGAATGCCCCAAAGCACATGTAATTGAAGACTAAAGGCGGACGTTCCTTTCAGGAAGCATTAGTATAGGCTAGTTTTGGATTTTTATTTCCTTTATTTTCCTTTTTTAGATAAGGGACAACCTTAAACCTCTTTGTGTTTGTTTTCTTTGTGTGTTTTACCTCAACTAGAATTTATATTATTATAAAAGCATGAATATAATATTTGTTTACAAAAATAACCTTATAATATTAAGTATAATAACTCGTAATAAAAAGACATAACTCGATTTTGAGATATTAGCCTTACAATCCTATTAGTTTTAGGACATAATACGTAGGAATCCTACATGATTACCTTTAAGAATCCTATTAGTATAATTACTTTCGGGATGTCTAATTCATATAAAATTGAACAAGTAAATATCTTTAGCCATGTAATCCTATTACTTTTAGGATATACTTCTTAAAAAATCATATTGCTAATTTAATTTAAACACGTAATTTAATATCTTATTACTAGTTTAATGTGAGAATGTATTATATTGTCCAAATTCATTTAAAAAAGAAGAGATTATACTATTATAAAAGCATAAATACAATATTAATATACCAAAATAACCCTAAAATATTAAGCGGAAGGACACATAGGGAAAGGATATAACTGTAATAACTTATTTTTTGAACTACACTACTTTCTATGCTAATTTTTAAAATTTTAAAATTAATAAAATTGTCTATTAAATTCTTATTAAAAATATGTAGGAAATTTTAATAAAATTAATTTCATAAGAATCCTTCTTATTGGCAATACATTACCACTTCATAATGTACAATACCAAGAAAAAATAGAAGTACTATTAAATGGTCTGCATAAAGAGTTGAAATTGAAAAAAAAGATACCCCCACTTTAATATATTTTTATTTTATATTTAAATTATTTTCAGAGGAAAATAATATTCTTTCAATCAATTTTTGGTGTAATATTGAAATATACTCAATTAATAAACTTTAACTAAGAAAATATTTAAGAATATAAATGTGTAAGGAAAAAAATGTTTAGTAAGAGTCAATACCACTAATGATTCTACAAACATAATGATCTAGAAGTAAAATGTTATATCAATCTTTTACTCTTTAAAAATAAAATTTATGGTGGATAAAATTATAATTAAGATTAAATATTCAAAACAAGAGATGAACTAATATTAAGATCTGAATCAACATAAAATAAATTATTGTTTTATGTTAAAACTAAATAATTAAATTTTTTAATTAATTATTTAGCAAGAGAATCCAATTCATTTTTTTTTTTTAAATTCATCATATGAGTAATTCTTATTTAAGTTAAGAAACAATCTTAGGGTACATAAATTTGTTTCATAAAAAGAGCGTTAGAACAAAAAGTAAAATGGAAAGTATCTTATTAAGAATCAAAATGTTGTACAAGTGTTTGAGGAAGCACAATCAAAGCTAAATCTTAATCAAGAACAAGCTTTCAAGGCTATATTATAAAGAGTCGATTTTGGTATAACAGGATTATTATTTGTAGATGCCTCCTGCGGAATTAGAATAATATTTTTATGTCATGCATTACTTGCAAATATCATATTAAGAGGCATGACACTATTAGCAATAGTAATGGCAAATGGGCGGGTCTGGTGGGATATGGTTCGGGTCGAAAACAGGTAATGAAAAAATAAATAAATATCCGACCCGACCTGACCCATATTTAATACGGATAAAAAGCAGGTTAACTGGTAGATAATATGGGTAACCATATTATCCATGACTTCTTGCATATGATCACTTTTGGGATAATTCTTACTCTCCCTAGAGGAACCCCCAATTTGAGGCTTTAATTATGTAAAAGTTAGACCCATTGATTATCCATTTTTTAAATGGATAATATGGTTCTTATTCATATTTGACCCGTTTTTAAATAATTCATTACTCAATCCATTTTTTAGAGGATAATATGGGTGGTTAACTGTTTTCTTTTAACCATTTTGCCACCCCTAATGAGCAATAATAGCAAGTGATGTACCATCAACAATTTTATTGTGAGGCCATCCACTTTAGATTTGATATACGTCTTCAAACAACTTAAATAACCATCACAAATATATCAAAGCAGCGCAATGTTGCAAATTTTTTAAGGAAAGCGAAACTATAATATGGGATGAAGCACTTATGGCTAAGTGTCAAACGACGAAATAATTGCCTGGAGTTCTAGAGACATATTAGATATGAATGAACTGTATGGTAGAAAATTAATGATTTGAGAGGTGATTTCTGTCAAGTACTACCAGTAGTTTCAAAATCGTCAAAAGTAGAGACTGTCAAAGCTATCTTGCCAAAGTTATACTTCTGTACTCAAATGAAAAAGATTAAATTGACAAGAAATATAAGTAAGAACAGATCCAGTATTCATTGTCTTCTTGCTTCGTGTCGGAAACGAAGAAGAGCATCCATTAAAGGATGATTTGGTTCTTCTTGAACACTTGGTTATCAATCCAATGGTAATGGTAGTGAATTTAATAAAAGAAATATTTCTATCATTAGGTTAAAACGCAATTCGTGCAAATCGCACGATAGAATTAAAAAGATATCTTAGCCTGCAGAAATGAATATATTAATCAACTAAATAGAAGGTTGATTACAAAATTTTATAGTAAAAATAAAATGCTTTTCAGCTTTTGACTCAACAAAAAATGATACCAATAATTACTACCAAGAAAAATACTTAAATACTTTAATACCAAATGGCTTTTTACTATAAATGCTTGTTGTCAAGTTTGTTATTTCTTACATATGTTAGTGTCACCGTATATATAATAGACTAAGTTAAAATTCGTCTTCCATCGTATATAGTTTAATTTTGAAGAAAAATATGCCTATCATGCTACTGAAAAACTTAGATATGCTGAATGTAATAACACACAGATGGTATATAGAAGTTTTAACAATAATGTCATACATGCAAAAATTATGATACTGGTCAATGTGCTTCTAAGTATATTCATATCCCTAAATTCAACTTCCGTCTACCGAAAGTAAGAAATATCCTTTTAAATTTGTGTGAAAATAATTTTTAGTATATTTATGTTTTACAAATATAATAAATAAAATACAAGGACAAACATCCTAAATACTAGAGTATATCTACCGCAATATGTTTTCTTGCACGAACAATTGTATGTTGCACCTTCAAGTGAGATATCAACATTGACAACAATAATTCTGGTTAAGGCAGAGCAACCAAAAGCATTAGGAGGAAATATACACACAAAAAAAAAAAAATTATCCACAAAGAAATGTTCGTTAAGATACCATCACATTAAATACTCTTAAGCTATAATACATAATTATCTATAACATGAAAAAATTAATCATTTGTGTAAGTTTTGATGATGTTCTTTTATTTTAAGTTCACGTATTATGCTAATATAAATTTTTTGGCATTTAGATGATTATTGTATTATTAAACATAAAATTTCTCTCATTAATTAAATTTCATTGTTCCTTTATATAAATGATATTTAAATCATCATATGTCATTATTAACGTGCAACACACGTTCATAGATACTAGTATTCTTAAAAGCCAATTTGATCAAGTATGCAACCGTACTAGCTACAGGACTCGGGGAATGCCTAACACCTTCAACCCGAGTCAAATGAACCACCTTACTTAGAATCTTTGGTGCAAACTAATTTTGGAGTCTAAGTGTGTTCTAAAAGAAAAAAATCATTGTTTTAAAATTGTGACTTGGAAAAATCAAATGTCAAGTGACGACTTTGAAAATCCTTTGAAACACAATCATTGTCACTTTCTAAATGAAAACCCTTTTGAGCTTTAAAATCACTTTTATCATTTTAAGAGGGTAGTTAAAAAGGTGAAAAAAGGGGTGTGACACTAATGGAGCAATTTTTTTGATGATATGGAGGAATAATTTTATGTAAAAAGATGGAGTAATATTTGTTTAACCAAAGAATTGGATTCTTAGTCAAAGCTATTTTATGAAGTACTCGGGCTTTTGATAACCAAAGAAATTAGCTAATAATAGAATTTATACTTGTAAATAAGAAAGAAATGAGATAGCATAAAAGCAAGAATATTTCAGTAGTGGTTCGAACGTGTCCATACAAGTGAGGCTTTACTCCCTTTTATAGGGAATTTCTTAATATAACATTTACTCTTCTTAATGATTGAGCATTAATGACTAATAATATCATTAACGTAACGTTACAATTGGTACTCGTAACTGCTGCGTGATGATTATGTAACGTTTAGCTCATTGATTGAAGACCTTTGAATCTGCCCTTTATTGTGCCTTGGTTCATTCTGATCATGTCTCTTCAACTCCTCAATTAGACTGGAACTCCCGCATCTAATTGTTTCGTGTGCATGTTATTCCGTTCCTCTTTACCCCGTACGTCTTTCTAAACTTCTGACCAGCTGTCATATTTTCATTGACTCACGCAGACTGCCTTGTCATCAAATTTATTACACGTGTAAAGTTTATTTTTTAGCAATACATATAGTCCCCCCATTTATCATTTATTTATCAATTAAATATTTGGTAAGTGGATACTCATTTATGGCGAAAATTTTTTGCCGCCGTTTCACTCGTACCATTGCATCCGTTTCTGAATGTATGTGTCGCTTGTCACTTCCATTTAATGCTAGTGCCATGTGTAGTTCTCGGATTGATTCTGAAATTTGTCAGCGCCTTTTAGGGCTTTTTGTGGCTGCATCAGTCACGAAGTGACAGTTCTAATCATGACTTTCACGTCAGTGTCTTTTTCCATTTTTTTACGGTTGCCTCTGAATATAAATACCTTTTTTCCTGCCTTTGCTTTCACGAAAGACTTCTAACTTTCCTTTGTTACTTGTAAATTCCTCTTTCACGTAGATATGTCTTCCTCAAATCAAGAACTCAAGAAGGTTATCAATGTAGACGAATTATTTCCTTCTTCTGCTCCAATCCGGAGTAGGAGGGGTAGTAGACTAAGAAGCTTGAGTTCTACTCCTTCTAGGGGTTCTTCTTCCCCTTGCAACATTACTCTCCCACCATCTTCTAGGACTAATGTTTCTTCGTCTTCTTCTAGGGCTAGAGCTTCTAGATCTTCTTCTAAGATTAGAGAACCTAACGAACCACTTCGTGAGCCAAAAGTCGATGAAATTGTTCCTGCTGAGTTTTCTTTTGTAAAGGATAGTGAGGCCATAAGAAAACAGCTTTCTTCTATGACATCTCATGATCGTGTTGATATTTACCTTACTTAAATCACTGAGGGTTTAGTTTCACTCGTGCGTAAAGATTGTTATTGGAAATCTGACTTTCCAATTCTTAGTTCCCAATGAGAATTAGAGAAGAACCTCTTACAGAACTGGGTATTATTTTGTGTCTACTTACCCCTTTACTTTAGGATTCAATCCTCCCATCGACCTGTCATCATAGGGTTTTGTCGATATTTTAATGTGTATTTGGGAAAAATCGATCCTCTTATCTGGAAGGCAGTAGCATGCCTTAGATATTTGGCCACCTTAGCTTCAGTTCCTTTTACTTTTCATCATCTCATTCATTTCTATTCTCCTATGTTGTTCCGCCAAGAAGTTCTTACTCTTGCGGCTAGGAGTAAAAGAGTTTTGGCTATACTTGATGATGATAAAGATAGAGGGTGCTATGTCTGGTATGTTGTTGTCCCTACTAAAGGTTTGGTAGGTGAAGAAAATATCCCCTTCCTTGAGAAGTGGAACTTTGCACGTGAGTACAATTTTGCTCACTTTCTTCTTTATATTTTTTTTTATAAATCTTCAGTATCGTAACTGTTTTTTTCTTCTTGCAGCAACCATGTGAACCATTGAGGAGGTCTCCGGTTTCCGTGGTTGGATAGAAAAATTGTTGTTGATTGCTCCAATGGAAGAACGTTCTTGGAAGTACCTCTCGGCGAGGTTTGGTTGGAAAGTGAAAACTCATGGTAGTTTTTTTTTTTATATTTCCTTTCTTTCTTCTTTCAAGCTTCTCTAACCCCTTCTATTTGTCAGGGTTTCCCGCTCGTGGGGTCTCTGCTGCTGCAGTATCCGCTTCGGAACTTTCTTTGGCCAAGGCCTAAGAAATTATTGTGAACTCCTCTTCATCAAAAAGGAAATCAAGTCGGTCTCGGACCTTGGAAGATGAGGAAGAGCAGGAGGAAGGTACGCTGATTCGGAGGTCACGGATAGAAAGTCCATGTCTGATGATGAATCTGTTCCAGTTACTGATCCACCTTCCATGCCTGAGTCAGAGCTTCCCTCTCCTAAAGATGCAACTCCTTCCTCTGCCAATGAATCAATTGAACAATTATTCCATCAAGGCTTTGGCATAGTTTCAGAGGAAGCACCTCTTGCTATTTTTCCTCCATCTGCTTTAGTGGAACTTTCATCTGCTGTACCTGTTGTTGTTTTTGCTCCCCCGCCTATTCCATCTGTGGCTCCTTCATCTGCCCCTACTTCCGTGCCTTCTATTGTCGAAGCAGGATCTTCCAATATTGGGGAGATGAAGCAAATTATAATAGAGGTTCCTGCGAGAGGTAGCCTCTTAAAGAAATCAGGCCAGACCGATGTGTGGTTGAAGCCTCTGATAGGCCCGGTTAAAAAGTCTGAGTTGGAAAGTCATAACTCCTTAACTTGGATGAACGATATTGCACACTCGTCCTTGAAGGTATCTTTTATACCGTTCCCTTTTTCTTATATATCTTGTACCAATATCTACTTCTCTTTTTGTGCAGATCAATCTTATTGGTACAGAATTGATGAAAAGGATCATTCATACGGAGCAATTAGTGAATGACTATCATACCGAGGCTGATAACTGGAAGGAGCAATTCGAGAGTCTTCAGCTTGATATGGAGATAGTAGAGGATGAGAAGTGCGCCTTGGAGCAGCAAATCAGAGTAATTTTAGCGGCATTGGCAATCGAGAAGGCTTCATCAAGTTAACCAGGCAAGGATTAAAACATCTTGGAGTCTTCCTTTGCGGAGCAACTTTCCTATGCTACTGAAGAGATAAGAAGCTTGAAGGCTTTGTTGGACCAGAAAGGAGGATTATGCTGGTGAACTTGTGCAATCACTTCCCCAGACCCAAGAGGACCTTCGTGAATCTTCAAACAAGATTTAGTTTCTGGAAAGATCTCTTGCCCCTTTGCAGGCTTCTTATGATGCTATCGTGGTTGAAAGAGATGAGCTGAGCGCCGATATTGAACAATGGGAGAAAGATTACGAGGCTCTTGAGGATAAGGCAGTTGTTGATGTGAGTCGGGCTTATTTGAATGCCCGACTTGACACATTGACGGATATGGGCCAAGAAAATTTTGACTTAAAAGCTGAAATTGCCAAGACTAAGGAGACGATTGAAAAGTCTCGGCAAAGCCAAAATTTTTCATCACCTGAAGTTGAAGTTCCAATGGGTGATGAGATCGTGCCTGATGAAGTTGTTGCCCAAGCCTCGCCATCTCAAGCCGCTCTTCCTGCTGATGAAGATAATACTCTCAGTGCCTAGTGAAAGTGTTTATCAACCCTTCTCTTTTTCTTTTTTGGAACAATTGGTGGTTACCCCCTGTCCTATTTGGGGGTGAAGTTTGGTTTAGTAAGTCCCCAATGACAACTTAGGGGAAACTTTGTATAAACACTTTTGGTTTAAACTAAGTTAATACTTAGTTTTTACCATTATATAATATTAATATTTACATTTCTCAGCATGACTTGTGTTTTTTTCGAGTTTTCATTTTACTCTTAAGTGTTTGCATGCTTTATGTTCGGATTTTTGTTTTACCCCTTTGGTATTTAATTTTGCATTAAAAAATGCTTCAGTATTTCGTGTCTTTTTGAAATAAGCACGATTTATAAATGAGGGTCCTTTTATGAATGGCACTTAATGAAGAAGACGTCTCAACTTCATAATGGTTTAAACATACAAAAGAGAGATAAGAATTCACATATTTTTTCCGAATAATATTTTGCAGAAAGTCTTTATATTATTCGAACTATCGTAACATTTTACATGTGTCTGAGCATCGTTTATGACTCTTTCATAATTGTTTTCTCTTACAACAGGTTTTGAATAAACACGGGGGTATGAATTTCTTCCCGTAACTAAATTCTGCCTTTAACCTAAACATTCGTTTATATTCACGAGTGTGTTCTTTGAAGGTTTCTGAATCGGGCTTTGTGTTTTTGTTTTTGGCTCTTTGACTCTGCTCATAACTTTTGACATGTTGGAAAAAATGGATCTTCAGGCTTGAACTTTGACTCTTTTGATAGTCCTTTTTGCCTCTTTCCATACTGTATAGTCCCCAAAGTGTTGGAGCTTTGAAGAATGAAATCTCGAGCACTTGACTATTCTTTTCTTGTGGTCCTTTTCCTGAAAAGGAAAAACATACGGGACTCGAAGGTATATAGTTTAGATGATGACTGCTTAACCGTTTGGAACGTCCATTAGAAAGTTGTAACCCTAGACCGGGAATTCAGTTTTTTCCTCGTGTCTATTCAAGTCTAATATCATCATCTGGTTATGAGTTAGCTTTTTGCCTATCATCTAAAATGGTTAGTATTACTAAATAAAATGAACGTAATGATACCTAACCGTGGGTATTCCCTCTTCTTAGAAGTAATATTTCTTCAAGTGAACAACGTTCCAACTTGTAGGTAAAATTCTACCATCCATGATTTCCAGCTAATAAACTCTTTTTTTAGCAATACCACACACTTTGTAGGGTCCTTCCCAATTTGAATTTAATTTTCATGCTTCAGCCTCCTTTGTTGATTGAAAAACTTTCTTAAGGACAAAGTCCCCAATTTTGAAGTATCTGAGGTGAGCTTTTCTGTTGTAATATCGCTCTATAATTTGCTTTTGAGCTGCCATGCGTATTAAAGCAGCTTCTCTCCTTTGCTCGAGTAAATCCAGATTTGTTCTCAACTCGTCATTATTTGTTTCTTCTGTTGATGTTATAAATCTCATTCTTAGTTTACCAATTTCCACTGGTATTAGAGCTTCTGAGCTGTAAACACGCGCGAATGCGGTTTCTCCCGTGGTTGTCTTTGCAATAGTTCTATAAGCCCATAATATTGCCGGTAGTTTTTCATGCCAATTTCCCTTAGATTTTTCCAATCGTTTCTTTACATTGTTAACAATGATTTTATTTGTTGACTCGACTTGCCCGTTAGCCACAGGATGATATGGTGAAGAAGTGATTCGTTTGATCTGTCAGCTTTTGAAGAATTCTGTGATTTGAGAGCCTATGAATTGTGGGTCATTGTCACATACAATTTCCTGTGGTACACCAAAACGCATATGATGTTTCGCCATATGAAATTTTTCACTTCTTTTTCTCGCACCTGTTTAAAAGCATATGCCTCCACCCATTTTGAGAAATAATCAGTTAATACAAGTAAAAATCGTACCTTTACTCTGGCTGGGGTAGAGGTCCTACTATATCCTTTCCCCATTTCATAAATGGTCAAGGTGATACAACCGGGTGCAGTAATTCTGCGGGCCGATGCATATTGTTAGCATATCGCTGACATTTATCGCATTTAGCTACAAAGTTTTCAGCGTCTTCTTTCATCATAGGCCAATAGTACCCTACTCAGTTTGGTTTGGTCCAAGGCACCTTGGTAGGGTACCTCCAAACATTTTTCGATACAGAGTGTCACGAACTAGGAAGCACCGTGCATCTTTTTGGTGAAGTGTTTGAGCTTCTTTCTTATCTTCAGGCACGGTACGATTCTGCAAAAAAATTTACAATTTCGTTTCTCCAATCCCGGGTTAGATTACTAAATGTTACCTCATTCTTGTCCTGGTCAATTTCTGAATGAAATAAGTGTATCACAATAGCATTGTCTTTATTCGTTACATTGGTAACTGCTGCAAGATTAGCTAACGCATCCGCTTCTGCGTTTTCCTCTCTAGGTACATGCATAATCTTCCATGACTGGAATTGTTTCACTACTAGTTGCATTCGAGTCTCTCTAGCAGTATCAGTCCCCTGCATCTGGTTCACCACTAGTTGAGAGTCACTTTCTGCTCAATTGAGAGTTCTCGTGCTAATTCGAGTCCAGCAATGACAGCTTCGTACTCCGCTTCATTGTTAGTAATGGGATAACATTTAATAGCTTGCGTTATCTTTTCACTCGAAGGTGGTATTAAAACAATTCCCAACCCGGCTCCTTTGATATTAGAAGAGTCGTCGGTGAATAGAGTCCATATTCCTGGATTAGCTTCGGTAAAGATTTGTAATTCTTTTTCTACTTCAGGAATTAAGCTAGTGTTAAAATCTGTGATAAAATCGGCTAAAACCTGAGATTTTATTGCAATCCAAGGTTGATAGACTATTCCATATTCGCTTAGTTCTATTTCCCATTTAGCCAGTCTACCTGACATTTCTTGCTTATGAAAAATATTTCTCAAAGGATATGAAGTTACAACAGTAACTGGGTGACACTGAAAGTACGGTCTTAACTTTCTAGCTGTCATGGTTAGAGCCAAGGCTAATTTTTCTAGATGAAAATATCTAGTTTCAGCATGTAGTAAGGACTTACTTACATAGTAGATAGGAGATTGCTTACCTTTTCCCTCCCTTACCAGGACTGCACTTACGGCTATTTCTGCCACAGCAAGATAAATGTATAACCTTTCCCCTTCCTTTGGTTTAACAGTAGTGGGGGATTCGATAGATAAGCCTTCAAGTCTTTAAGAGCTTATTGACATTCTTCAGTCCATTCGAACTGATTCTTCTTCTTTAGTACTGAGAAGAATTTAAAACTCTTCTCTGAAGATCTGGAGATGAATCTTTCTAAAGCTGCAATCCTACCTGTTAATCTTTGAACTTCTTTTTTGCTCGTTAGTACATCAGGTATTTCTTCAATAGCTTTAATTTGAGAAAGATTTACTTCAATGCCTCTATTTGATATGAGAAAATCCAAAAGTTTACCTGATTGGATACCAAAGATTTTCTGGATTTAACTTCATGTTATACCAGCGGAGGATCTCGAAAGTAGTTGAGAGATGTTGGAAATGATCTTCTGCCTTCGTTGACTTTACCAACATGTCATCAATGTACACCTCCATTGTTTTCCCCAGATGTTCCTGGAATATCTTGGTCACTAGCCTTTGATACGTGGCTCCAGTATTTTTCAAGCCAAAAGGCATGACTTTGTAACAATAAGTCCCCTTGCTTGTAATAAAGGAGGTTTTTTCCTCGTCTGAGGGGTCCATTTTTATCTGATTGTAACCAGAATTTGCATCTAGAAAGCTTAATAATTCATGACATATAGTGGCATCAATCATTTGATCTATGTGCGGTAATGGAAATGAGTCTTTTGGGCATGCTTTATTCAAATCCGTATAATCTACACATACTCTCCATTTACCGTTCTTTTTAGGTACCACTACAGTATTAGCTAACCAATTAGGATATTTTACCTCACGTATTGAATCGATTTTTAAGAGTTTATGTACCTCTTCATCGATCACTTGATTCTTGAACGATCACTTCTTTTTTTTCTTTTGTTTGATAGGTATGAATGTTTGGTCTTCATTTAGTTTATGAGTCATCACTTCTAGGGGTATACCTGTCATATCTGAATTGGACTAAGCAAAATAATCTGCGTTAACTTTTAAATATTCAATTAACTTACCTCTTCTGGTCGGGCTTAGCGTTGCTCTTATGTGGATATTGTGCTCAGGCTTAAGCTCGAATAGTGGAACAGCTTCGAGCTCCTCAGTTGTTTTCTTGATATTTTCATTCTCTTCTGGTTCTTGAACAACATCAGGTCTGGAATCCATGTATGTATGTCTTGATGTGACATCCGTGGTGATTTGATTCACCGTGTATTTATCATTCCGTGTCTGTTCGAGTTTCTCCCTCGTCTTTTGATTCTTCCGCTATTTCTTTTTTATTGGAATGCATCACTGAGTTGATGTTTCTTGAAGTCTGCTGATCACCTTGAATTTGCTGGATTCCCCATCTGGAAGGGAATTTGATTACCTGATGCAGGGTGGATGGTACTGCATCCATGCCATGGATCCATGGTCTCCCCATGATTACATTATAATCCATATATGTATCTATAGCTTGAAATTTTGTTTCCTTGACTACGCCTTCTGCATAGGTATTAAACTCAATTTCTCCTTTTGTTATGACAGTAGAGTTGTTGAATCCGGACTAGGAACGTGATTTTGGAATTATATGGTCCCCCATTAACATCTCTTCCACAACCCTCAGCAAAATGATATTGACCAAGCTACCTGGATCAATCAATACTCTTTTTACGTTAGTGTCATGTATAAGTAGAGATATCACCAGTGCGTCGTTATGTGGAAGCAAGTATCCATCAGCATCTGAGTCGTCGAATGAGACGTTGTCAGCCTCCAAAGTCTCACGAGTCCGTTTCCCGTGGTTCACTGGGAACTTGGTCATCCTTCTTGCTGAAGTATTAGTTACGCCATTTACCTCCTCTCCTCTATTTATCACATTTACAATTTTCATTGGAGATGGTGGTTTTGGGGGCTCCTGCCTATTCTTCATATATGCTTGTTTACCTTTTTCACTAAACAGTTATGTTAGATAACCTTGTTTTAATTAGTGTTCTACCTCACCTTGCAATAACCTGCAGTCTGATGTTTTGTGCCCATGATCATTGTGAAATTCACACCAGAAGTCTAAGTTCCTTATGTTTGGATTTGATCTCATTTCTTTGGGCCATCGAACTTTATCACCCATATTTATTAATACTGTAATTAATTCAGAAGTACTTACATTGAAATTGTAGTCTCCAATTCTTGTATTACCTCTATTTCGCTCATCTCGATCCTTTCTGGATCTTGATGATGATGAGCTCGAATCTTTATTCGATGGTCTGTGATCAGACCGTGGGTTTTCAAATTTGGAATGAGCCTCTCGTCCCGAAGGTCCCATGTATTGATCGTATATTTTTGCCAGTTCTCTTTTCTGATTCGGAGCGTCTAGAACTCATCTTGTCTTCTGCTTTTGATTGGGCAATAGTATTTTCCTCAATTCGTAATTTGGTGTTGTACTTGTTATAAACATCGTTCCATGTCGTAGCTGGGAACTCTCTCAAGCTCTCTTTGAGTCTCCTCGTGTCTTCAAAGCTTTTATCGTTCAAATTACTTGCAAAGGTCATAGCTGCCCAATTGTCAGGTAGTCTTGGTAGAAGCATCCTTTCACGTTGAAACCTGTCTACGAATTCACGAAGCTACTCCGTATCTCCCTGTTTTATTTTGAATATGTTTTCCATTCTCTTTTCCACTTTGTGCGCACCAGAATGTGCTTTTATAAACAAATATGCAAGCTCGGGAAAAGAATCAACAGAATTTTCGGGCCACAGAGAATACTACGTTAATGCTCCTATGGTGAGTGTTCTCCAAACTTTTTGACCAACAAGGATTCAATTTCTTTCTTAGTCAGGTCGTTGCCTTTTAATCATGTGGTGAAAGCAGTAGCATGATCACGTGGATCAGTTGTCCCATCGTACTTTGGTACGTCAGGCATTTTGAATTTCTTGTGTATCGGTAAAGGTGCTGCACTTGGCTTCCAGGGTTGTTGAGAGTATTTATCAATATCAATACCCTTGATGACAGGTGGTACTCCAGGAATTTGCTCGATGCGATCATTTTGTTCCTTCACCTGTTTATGTAAGGTTAGTATTAAAGATTGTAAATCTGAATTATTAGACATACCTGATCTTCCTCCAAGTGATTCATTTAGAGTGCCTCTACGTTCCAAATTTTCTAGTCCAGATTGTGGATTTTCCACAGTCACGGTGTTGTTTAGAGGAGGCGTAGGCGACACAGTTGGTAACCCCCTCATAAAAGCTTGAAGAGTTTCACTCACATATTCACCAACCAACTGCTTCACAAGGTCTTGTTCTCCTGTTTGCTCGTTTCTAATTTGATCATTATTGTGAGTTGTTGATCTTTCTAGGGAGTTGTCCCTTGAACCTCGTGGGGATCCCTGAGGTGATGGAACTGTTGGTTGTTGTCGTTGGTATTCGACATGATTCGATAAGGTTATTCGCGAAAAAATGAAGATTATCAGATTCTCGGTGACGGAATTATCAGATTCCCGGTAACGGAACCAATTTGTTTAACCAAAGAATTGGATTCTTAGTCAAAGCTATTTTAAGAAGTACTCGGGCTTGTGATAACCAAATAAATTAGCTAATAATAGGATTTAGACTTGTAAATAAGAAAGCAATAAGATAGCATAAAAGTAAGTATATTTCAGTAGTGGTTCGAACGTGTCCATACAAGTGAGGTTTTACTCCCTTTTATAGGGAATTTATTAATATAACGTCTACTCTTCTTAATGATTGAGCATTAATGACTAATAATATCATTAACTTAACGTTACAATTGGTAATCATAACTGTTGCATAAATATTATGTAACGTTTAACTCATTGATTGAAGACCTTTAAATCTGCCCTTTATTCTGTCTTGGTTCATTCTGACCGTGTCTCTTCAACTCCTCAATTAGACTGGAAGTCCCGCATCTAATTGTCTCGTGTGCATGGTATTCCGTTCCTCTTTGCCCCGTACGTCTTTTTAAACTTCTGACCAGCTGTCATGTTTCCATTGACCCACATAGACTGCCTTGTATTCAAAATTATTACACGTATGAAGTTTATTTTTTACCAGTAGAGTATTTATAACTTAAATAAAAATTTCATACAATATACAATTAATTATAAACTTTTATACAACATTCAAAAAAATAACTACAAATAAATACAACCAAATACAGTTTTCATACAACTTTTATACAACTATTATAAAGTTTTAATACAATTTTGTATGTATATTTTATGTCATGTCGTCTTCTTCTTGGATGACGAATTTCAATCTGAAAATTCAACCACAATCAATTCTAATCTTCACTGAATATCCCAAAATTGAAATATAAACTCCATAGAATATTCCCAATCATTTTCAATAACAGCAGATTCAAACAAAAAAATATTTTTTGAAAATTCAAATTCAAAGTTTCGGAGCTTATTAATGGCTTCCATTGATGGAGAGTAAAACACCTTCAAAATTTAGTGATTGACAATTTGAATTCGAACAATCGAGCCATATAATTAATACACATCTGCTGGTAGCCCGCCATCGGAATGCCAACAAAAAAATGGGAAGCCCAAAAAAGCTCCAACCTCCAACCATGGCAAAATTAATCTCTTTCTTCGCAATTGCTAGAGAAACTTATGAGCTCTGGAATAAAAAAACCTTATAGAATCAATGTAGAAAAAGGGTTGGCTCAAAGAGATAAAGAGGAAAATTCTTTAGAAAGAAGTGTGATTGGGGTTTGTCGGGGTAAGAACGGTATTGTGAGGGTTTAAAGGGATTTTACTAAATTAAAAGGCTACAATCAAGAAATACTCATTTAAAACTAATTTGTATATACTTAGTAAATTGTATATGACTTTGAAATTAATTTAAAACTTAATTAGGGAGGGTAAATAAGGTTTATACCTAATATAGACAGGTAAAAATCTCAATTGCTCTAATTGAGGGGAGACACTTTTTTCCTTTTCTTTTTGTTTTTAGTAGAAGAGTTGAACAAGCAAAACTATTTGCGAAAGGATGATCTGAGAAGCTATAAAGAATTACATGTTTCATAATAGCCTAGCTTATCTCCAATTCCATTATCAGTAACATGTTTTGATAGTGAAAAGAATCACTTTCTTAACATGGGCAATCTCGATATAATTAACATCATTTCTTAAAACTATTTTTGTAATTGTTTCTATACATAGGGAGGTAGGAAATTCAAAGACGTAGTAAGAATTGATTATTGAAAAACAGCATAAACACCATCAGAGGATAAGTTGTACTTAGTTCAAATACATTATATTCGTACTATTCATACATCATGTCCCTCTATAATTTTGAATTTAAGAAAATTATCTTTTTTTATTTTTTATGTGTAAAAGACATACCTTAAGTGTAAAAGTAGATCTCCTGTGTAAAAAAAGAGAGAGTAACAAACTAAAAACAAGTTTGTAAAGATCCAAAAAACCAATTAACAAGCTACATCTTTAAAGATTATTATCGATCAGCCACAGTACATATCCACTCCCCCGCATATCTAGAGTAGCTTTTTAGAAACCCATTGATATAAAATGTTAGGGGTGTACATGGCCCGGACTGGTTTGATTTTGTGAAAACCAAACCAAATCAATTATATCGGTTTGGATTAGTTCGTTTTTGGCAGGTTTTTCGGGTTTTTTGTTACTTATATGTTATTTCAATCTTACTTTGTTAAAGTTTTTATAAGTAAAGATATGTTTAGTAAAAAATTTAAATAATTACAAACATATTATCTATTAAAATATTCTTAGGGGAGAAATTTTGTAACGACTCGGCCGGTCGTTCCGAGAGTTTAGCCTGTTTCCCCTATTTCTTCTTCATCGCTTGTGTGGTTCATCTCTTTTGTGTGGCGTTGGGTTGGTTGACTCGGGTTCAAAGTGGTCATGGTGAGAAATGAGACACTTAGTCTCTTAAGTTGGCCTTATAGTTAGGAAAGTCAACCGAAAGTTGACTATTGGGTAAACGACCTCGGAATACGGATTTTATTGCTCGGATAGCTTCGTTAGGTGACTTGGAACTTAGGAGGGTGTTCGGAATGAAGTTTTGATGTCCGGTATAGAATTAGGCTTGAATTGGCAAAATTTAGTTTTTGGCGATTTTCGGTCGGCAGGGGAAAATAGGCTACGGGGTCGGAACGGAATTTCAGAAGTTGGAGCAGGTTTGTAATGTCATTTTGGATATGTGTGCAAATTTTTAGGTCGATCGGATGTCTTTTGGATGGTTTCGGCATCCTTGGTCAAATTTAGAAGTTTCAAAGTTAATAGGCTTGAATTTGAGGTGATTTTAGTGTTTTTACATTGTTTTTGGTGTTTTGAAGGCTCGACTAAGTTTGAATGAGGTTATGAGACTTGTTGGTATGTTTGGTTGAGGTCTCGAAGGCCTCGAGTGTGTTTCGGATGCTCAAACGAGCATTATTGGGCCTTAGTTGTTGCTGGTTTTCTGGTTTTTATACAGCAGGTATTTCTTCTCTGCGATCGTGTGAGAGCAATTGCGGTCGCGTAACACAAGTAAAGGCAGGTAGGATTTTACTCTCTACGGTCGCATAAGGATGTTCGTGATCGCAGTGTTTGGGTAGCTTAGTCACTGTGATCGCGTGGGTGACTTTGCGTTCACGTAGAAGGAATTTTGGGTGCGTGTTGGTTACTCTACGCGATCGCGACTGGAAGTCCGCGATCGCGATGAAGAAAAATGGCCTGGGCAGAAAGTTTAAAAGTTCAAAACGAGGGTTTTAGGCCATAACTCAAAACACCATTAAAAAGCTCGGGAGAAGGAGGATTTTGAAGAGATTTTCAGTGGGATTCTTGTGGTAAGTGTTCTTCAATCACTTTTGGCCTAATTTCATGAATTAGTCTTGATTTTTATCATGTAATCTGAGGAATCAAAGTGGAAAATGGAAGGAAAATTTGGGAAATTCTTTTGATGATTTGAATGGGTATTTGAGGTCGGATTTTGGTAAATTTGATATGGGTAGACTCGTGGGAGGATAAGGATTCCAGTTTTATAAATTTTATCGGATTTCGAGACGTGGGTCCAGGGGTCGGGTTTGGCCATCTTCGGGATTTTTGAGTAATTTTGATAAACTTCGATTGGGTTTCGTTCCTTGGCATATTATAATGGTATAAATATGATTTTTAGTAGATTTGGAGCACTTGGAGGCCGAATCTAGAGGCAAAGGCACTGCAAAGTATTATTTTAACCGATTTTGAGGTAAGTAACGTTTCCAAGCTTGGTTCTGAGGGTTCAAAACCCCGAACTACTTGTTATGTGATTAGAATTGGTGATGCACATGCCAAGTGACGGGCGTGCGGGCGTGCACTGTGAGACTTGTGACCTGTTTCATCCCATGGAACCGCTTAGTGATTATTCCCTGATGATATCTGTGCTTCAATTAATGTGGTAATTGTGAACATATGAGAAATCATGTTAAGTATAAATGCTAGGCTTCACGCCGAAAATGCTGAGACCCGAGTGGTTGTATATTACTGTCTCATTTGTAATTTATTTGATTCCATATACTTAGTCTTGTTATAGCATATTTATACCTTAGTCTCAGTATTGTTAATTATATGCATACTTATCGTTGTTTCGGGCTAATAGATGCATATGTGATCCATTTGAGTGAGACTGGAGAGTAATAACTGAGTGAGGCCGAGAGCCTATTATTGAGACAGTTATGAGATTGGACTGCACACCGCATCGATACTTAAATCATGCCTTTGTTGTCTTGATATGGCGCTTGGGCCACTAGGGCCCTTCCAGAGTCTTTACACCCCCAGTGAGCGCATTGATGATGAGGGATGGATTTTCCCTAGGCGTGGATCTTGTCCGAAGTTGATGTTATGTGAGGGATGGATCTTCCCTGGATATGGATCTTTTCCGAAGCTGATGTTATGATGGATGGATCGTCCCTGGACATGGATTTTGTCCGAGTGTTGTATTCCAGAGATGGATCTTCTCCGCAGGACTGGACTGGACTTTTCCCCAGTACGGAGTGACTACGGTCACCGATGTTTATGCATATTCGGGGATGGAACTTCCCTGGGCCTGAGAGCCATATATAGTACTGTGTGGACTTCTGTGGGAGAGTTGTGAGCACTATGTGCATTTTCACACTGTGACATATTGACATGCAGAGCATATTGAGGTATATCTAGCATATTCTGTTGTTATTTTCTGATAAACTGTGAACGTGCCTAAATTTTGTACGCTGATGATTTAATTATTGAGGTTTAGTTCGTCACTACCTCTCATCCCATAGTTTGGGTTCGTTACTTCTGAGTTGGTGTACTCACGTTACCCCCTGCACCTCGTGTGCAAATCTAGGTACATCGGGACCCGGTAGTGGTTTATGAACGGTTGTCAGAGTTTCTTTCAGAGTCGTCGAGGTAGCAGCCGACGATCGCAACCTCGCCTTCTCCTTCTCTATCTTTATGTTGCACTTTTATTATTTCAGACTATGTTGTCCAGTTTGTATCTTGACATTCGTACGTTGTAGCAGCTCATGACACGGTGACACTAGATCTGGGATCGGGGTTCTTTTATTCATGTTATTAACGATGTACAAATCTTAGATACTTTATAAAAGCGAGACTCTTGTTGTAAATGTGGTGATATTCCTAAAAATGACTTTTAATAAATGAAACGTGTGGCTTGCCTGATATCACGATAGGCGTCATCACGATCCCTAAGGTTGGGAATTTGGGTCGTGACAAGTTGGTATCAGAGCTCTAGCTTAAATAGGTCTCACCAGTCATGAGCAGGTTTAGTAGAGTCTTGCGGATCGGTACAGAGATGTCTGTACTTATCTTGGAGTGGCTGTAGAACCTTTAGGAAAAATCTCACATTCTTGAACTCTTGTCGTGCGAATCCATTAATTCAACCTGAAGCGTAATTCTTTGAACTCCTTTCATGTATTCGAACGCGCACGCAAACGCTCGGTATCAGCTGTGCATCGATGGCTTGTGATTTCCATGAATGGGATGTGATTTTAGCATGTTTGGGGCCAGTCTGGAGGACTTGAGGCCGGATTTTTGTTTGTGTCTTGAGTGACAAGATTTCATTTGTGTGAGCACATGTGGACTTATATGTCCGTTAGTATCCTTATTAATGAGACTTGGTGACTAGATGTCTATGTGGTGAGTGCGATTTGAGGGTAAGATGTGTTTATATTGCTCGATTGTGAAAAAAAGGGATTGGCTGGATATGTAGCGAGAACTATTGAGTGTTTGACTTATGTCTGGAGTTGGCATATGACCTCGAGTCATTAGTGTATGTCAATACCTCTTATGTTGTTTTGTAGCAAGTTCTCTTTTACCAATAATTGATATATGTTGCAATTTGATTTTAGATCACTTGTGGGAGTTGGCACGGCTATTGCAATGGTGAATGCGAGGTTGGAGATGATTTGGGATGTTTAATGGTTTGAGTTATGTATGAGCTTATGAAGGATTTAGTTGAATCCCACTACGGTATTGTGGCAATGATAGTGTATGGTCATTGTGAGTTATTGTTTGTTTTGATCTATGGCTTTGAGCCAAGTGGGGGAGCCTGCTAATGATTAGTTGGTTGCCCAATTATGTGTTGTATTGGTTTCAGTTTGGAGTATACTGGTGAATCAGAAATGACCTGCAGAGGTG
Organism: Nicotiana paniculata; assembly: GCA_005239505.1. NCBI lineage: Eukaryota > Viridiplantae > Streptophyta > Magnoliopsida > Solanales > Solanaceae > Nicotiana > Nicotiana paniculata. The sequence continues at coordinate 687 of ML307222.1, read as the reverse complement.
GAGTCTGAGAAGACTCGAGTAATGGAAATTTTTGGATACCTGTGGTAATGTACTTTATTGGTAGATGGGTTTTATCGAATGATTGAGTTGTAACTGTAAATGGTGTAGTGTGTGCGGAGTAGGGATTTTCTTGGTTGCTTTGAAGTGTGGGTTACTTCCTAGGATGTTGGTGTGCAAATGGGTTAAGGTCATTGGATCTGTTTGATTAGTTTAATTGGGATTTGTGTAGAGTGGATGACTCTCGAGAATGGTTCTGATGGATTCAAGGTTTATATATAACAGTTGGAAATCTTCAAGATGTGTAATTGGCTAGAATTGAGATTTATGTTGGAGGGTGTCAAGACTTGTGGCATTTCTACATTATCATGTATTCTTCATATCAGTATCAGGAAGGTGAAGGTAATGGCGTTAGATTCGCAGGAAGTCTCTTCGGAGTAAGTATTTTGAATGAGGTGCTTCTAGGGATATTTGAGAGAGTATTCAGCGGCTTATGAGCTTTAGACTGTATGGTATTATGCTTGGGTCTCATGTGGTGAGACTAGGTTGAGAATTGCAGTATTATGACAAGGAGAATTATCAATTCGAGGGTAAGTGATGTGAGGCTAGAATTCATAGTTTAACATGTTATATGCCATACATTTTATGTGCGTTAATAATAAAAATACACTTTTTATGTGCTTAATGGAG
>ML307220.1:0-101899 GCA_005239505.1 Nicotiana paniculata | reverse complement strand
GGGCGTATCAGTAAAACGGGGTACTCGACCCAAAATATCATTTTATATCTCAAAATAGTGTAAGTAAAGCTGAGTTTCGAAATCGGTTAAACATAACATGACTGAGTGTAAATCATAAGTCAACATAGTAAGGAAAATAGCAGTAAAAAAGAAAAGCCCCCAAGGGGTCTAAACAAGTCGGCACGAGGCCCCAAACATGGCTTATAGCCAAAATATATCAATAGTTTTAGAACACAATTTAACATATAATTTAGAGTAAAATTACGCAACTCAATAGTTGCCACGGAGAGGACCAAGTCTAATCCAAAAATCATTGCACGCTACATACTCGTCATCCGACATGTGCGCTATTCTAAAAATAGTGAGAAATACGAAGTCCGGGGTTTCATACCCTCAGGACAAGATTTATAGCCATTACTTACCTCCATCGGGCCAAAATACTAACCCGCGATGCTCTTGCCCCTCAAATCGGCTCCCGATTGCTCCGAATCTAACCAAAACTAGATTAACATCATCAATATACGCTAAAGGAACAAAAATCAATCGAAAGCTATCAATTTTAAGCACAATTCCCGAAATTGGCCAAACTCGAGCCCCGGGCCCACGTCTCGGAATTTGATGAAAATCGCATCACAAGAAATCCTTATCCCTTCCCGATTCTACACATATAAAATGCGCCAAAATCCGACCACAAACAACTCCTAAATTCCTTAATTACAAGTCTCAATCTCCCAAGCCCTAAACCCCCAATTTATGCCATTTAATCCACAAATTCCAAGACTAATCCGTCGCAAAATAACATAGAATCGAGTTTATAGTCCGGTAAACTTACCTCCACTGAAGACTCTCGAATTCCTCCTTCAAATTGCTCCTAAATTGGCTCAACCCGCATGCAAAAAGGAAAGAAATGCCAAAATTTCGCGGAGGCACCTATTTATACCTCCTGCCCAGTTAATCCGCACCTACGGACCATTCTTCGCACCTGCGGTCCCAAGGGTGTACCTGTGCAATTCCACTAAAAGTCCAAACTCAGCACCGGCGAGTCCTTTTCCACACCTGCGAGTCCGCAGGTGCGGTCCCACTTCTGCATCTACGGTCCCACACTGAGCTGCCTAAATTCCGCATTTGACCCTTTTTGCTTCTGCGGGCCCGCACCTGCGGCTCCCCATCGGCAGGTGCGGCCACACCAGTAAAATAACACCACCAATAATTTTTCTTCAAATTGTTAAGTCCAAACCTCCGTTAACCATCCGAAAGCAATCCCGAGCCCCTCGAAACACCAAAAACAATGCAAAAACACCAAAATCACATCAAATTCAAGCCTAAGAACTTTGAAACTTCTAAATTTCACCAAGGATGCCGAAACCATCCAAAACACATCCGATTGACCTGAAAATTTGCACACATCTCCAAAATGACATTACGAACCTGCTTCAACTTCAGGAATTCCATTCCGACCTCGATAGCCTATTTTCCCCTGCCAACCAGAAATCGCCAAGAACTAACTTTCGCCAATTCAAGCCTAATTCTACACCGGACATCAAAACTTCATTCTCAACACACTCCTAAGTCCCAAATCACCTAACGAAGTTATCCGAGTCATAAAATCTACATTACGAGATCGTTTACCAATAAGTCAACTCTCAGTTGACTTTTCCAACTATTAAGCCAATTTAAAAGACTAAGTGACTCAATTCTCACCACGACCACTCTGAACCCGAATCAACCAACCCAATACAACATAAATAGGCTAAGCAACATACGATAAAATAGAAACGGGGAAAACGGGGCTAATCTCACGTAACAACCGACCGGATCATTTCATAAGGCAATCAGTCAAATTATCACATGAATCCAGAAGGATGCAAAACCTATTAGCAAACAAGTTTGTAGGGCACAAATACAAATCTGCCAAGTTAGGATTAATTGACTAATCTCATGCTGGTAGTATCCTAAGAATGAAAAGTTCAGAACATGTGCAGGATTAGCAAACAGTGTGCATGAGATAAGTTAAACATTAAGCTAGCTTTTAGGAGGATTCATATTATTCAAAGTATAACCAATTAACAGTGTCACTTATGGGACTAGATGAAATCATAGAATCATATAAAGGGCCAGAATCATACTCAGAATTTAAACATGTTGGTCGAGCAACACATATTATGAAACATGGAGAATGGAGTGCCAAGGGAGAATGTATTACCAGTTAGGAAGGAAAGCAAGTAAATATACCACAGTAGTTAAGTTCAGAATCACTTGGACTTGGCTTTCAATCGGCCAAGACCAGAAACAAACAAGCACAGAATCAGAGTAAAAAGCTAACTTTTAGTGAGAGAATTGAGAGTTCAAGTCTGTCCTAAAGGGGAGAAGGGAAAGGGCTAAAATAGTGTTCAATTAGACAGATAAATAAGGGAAGTAATCTAACACATATAGGTAAGGAAAGAAATTAATCATAAAATCAATTGAAGTCAAAGTCCAGTCAATTAATAAGGCATACCAGCGTGTAATCAGGCGAGTAACATTTAAAATAAGGAAAATATCAATTAACAGTCAATTTTAAGGCAAAAACGGTAAGAAAATAAAGGAAACATGGTATATTGAGCAGAAGTAAGGAAAGTTTTAGTCATATACGAAAAAGGAAAATATTTAAAATCAGTAAGGAATGAAAGGTTTAAACCCAAATTTTTAGGTAAAACACATAAATTGGCAGAAATAAAAAGATAAATAGTCACATGCTTCATAGAATGAACATAGACAGAAATATACTCAAAGAACACATAATCGAGCCAAATCTTGTCCCAAAATAAAAGGTCTAAAACCCTAACCTTAGGTAAACCATAAAATCGATAAAAATAAAGGTAAAGAATCAAATATTTAGTAAAATGAACATAGACAGGAGGTTTTTCAAAAAGAAAAATCAAAATTGAACCAGGTCTGAAACTCTAATTTAGGGAAAATAAAGGAAATTAACAAGAATAGGCAGATTCACGCATAATGAAGTGAATATAGACGAGATAATGCTAAAAATCAAAGTTTGAACCAGTTTAGGTTTGAATCAAAGAGAATCTGAAACCCTAACCTTTAGGGCTAGGTAAGAATCCACAAGAGATACATAAAACAACCGTACTCACAAAGAATACGGGATGAACTCGGACGAAATACACAATAGGTTAAGTATTTTGAACTAGATTTGGTTTGAATCTCTGAAGGTTTGCTTGCCATTTTAGGCAAGCCATTAGGATATACCAAAATCGGGTAGCCAGTAAGGAGATAGGACCAAATAAGGTAGGGAATCATAGATTGATTCCTTTCTTGGGGTTAGAATCAGGGAGATTTTGAGTGACGGTGCTAGGGTTTTGAGAGGAGAGAAGAAGAAGAGAGAGTTTGAGGGCGGCGGAGTGGCTGAAATAGGTTAGGGTTAGACGGGTAGGTTATAATTAAAAAAAGGTGGAGTGGTACGAGTCGTTAATCTCTGAAAGGTTGGGTCGGGTGTTTTGGATGGGTATAGTTCTGGGTTAATGGGTATTTAGGTATTGGGTATTGGGGTATGGGGATGGTGTATTGGGTTGGGGTAATTGGGTAGTGTATAGGTCCGAAATTGGGTTTTTAGGGGCTATATTTTAAATACCCAATTTAATAAACAAATAATTTATAAAAAAGAATTAATAAATAGCAAAAATATCACTTGTGCATGAAAATGATTTAAAATAATTAATTAACATTATAAGAATATAAAAAGTCATTTTCTTGTATATATAATGTAATTATGCAGATATATGGGCTATTATTGCAAAATATGCAATTTTAGCCTAAGGATGCAAAAATACAATTATAATAAATATATTAAAAAAATATTTAAAGCTTAATACGGATATGGATGATGAAAATTAAATGATAAATCATCATAAAATGTTCAGGCGTTTACCTAGTTTTTTTAGAGTAGTCAACGGACGTATGTTCACGCTCGAACCTCCATCTATCAGAACCCTGGCAATTAACGTGTCTTCATATTGCACAGTGATATGCAATGCTTTGTTCTGACTCAACCCTTTTGGTGGTAGCTCATCTTCGTGGAAAGTAATCTTGTGACTCTCCAATACCTACTCTACCATATTAGCCATCTCCCCACTAGTGATATTGGTGGCACATAAACTTCACTTAATACCTTCATCAAGGCATTATTGTGCGCATCTGAATTTGCAACAGCGACAAGATGTATATATGGGCGGGAGTCTTGTTAGGTGATCAACAACAGAGTATTCCCTCATCTGTACCTTTCTCCAAAGTTCATCAGTGCCTGACTCCACGATAGGTGGCTTAGATGTGGTCTCTTTGCTTGTTCCTCCAAGATTCTCAGGTGTATAAACTCTGCCAGTTTTGGTCATTCCTTGCGTAGCACCTGCCTCTTACATATTTTCTTTTCCTTTTCTTCTCACCTCCCCCACATAATTCCATGGGACAACATTAGACTTATCAGACAGTGTTGGAGCTACCATCATAGTGAAAGGTATAGCTAACTCTACCTCAAACAGTGCTTGGGTTTGCACCACAATCGGCGAGAGTGTGGCAGGAGATGTTTTAGGAGCATCCCCCTCTCGAATAAGTTCGATGGATCCCTCTTGATCCCATTCTTCATCAGTTTCCATCACATTCACTCTCTCGCCCTCTATGATCAGGAAGAGGGTTATTACAGACATTTGGCACAACCTCTTTTGCTTGTATAACTTTGGTGTCAATCAGTGTCTGGATCTTGTCCTTTAACATGCAGCATTCCTCAATAGTATGACCTTCATGCCTGAATGGTAGGCACACACGTTGGTGGGGTTAAATCATTGGGAAGGGTTTTCAACAGCAACAGTAGGAATGAGGGTGACGTAACCAGCGGCCTTTAGTCTCCGTACAGTTGGGCTATGGGTTCGGCGATAGGGGTGTATTGTCTAGGAGTTTTGCGGTCAAAGTTTAGTTGTGGCTTTGGGTAGTTTTGGCGGGTGGGAGAATGTGAATAGTAATACGTAGGTTGGGTATTATAGGTGTGGTAGGTGGTGGCAGGGTATTGGTATTTTGGAGGTGAGGGTTGATATGTTGGTGGGGGTGTTTGGTATGTAAGGGGAGACTTAGGACACTCGGCTACCATTACGGCACCCACTTCCTTTTTTTCGAAATACCTCCTGACCGTAAAGCTTGTTGGTGGTTTACAGTTCCTCAACATTGGTCACTATTCCGCTCTTGATTCCTTGTTCTATCCTTTCCCCTAAATTGATGTTGTCTGAGAACTTGTGATTCTCTATAACCATCAATCTTTCATAATATTGTGGATCCTGATCTATAACAAAGAATTTGTTCATTTGTTCTTCTTTAAGTGGTAGGTTCACCTTGGCGGCCTCTGAACGAGTAGCATACTCGCGGAAGATTTCTGTAGGCTTCTTCTTGAGGCTCTAGATATAGAAAACGTTTGGCGTGTTCTCTGTGTTGAACCTGAATCTATCCATGAAATCAGATGCATGCTCACCCAATTTTCCCACTTCTTCGGATTCTGGCTGATATACCAAGATAATGCATCTCTTGTAAGACTTCGCATGAACAGTTTCATGCGGATTTGTTCATTCTTTCCCACGCCCATAAGCTTGTCACAGTAAATTCTCATATGCACCATGGGATCACCGGTTCCATTAAACATCTCGAACTTAGGAGGTTTGTAACCCTCCGGAAGTTCTACATCAGGCTGGATACACAAGTCTTTGCAATTTAAACCTTCAACATCATTCCATCGTTCAACACTCTGGACTCTCCCTATCAGTTTCTTGAGTTCTTCTGCCCTGTTTTGAATGAGTAGGTCCTCCTCAGTCGACACATGTATGTATAGGGTTTCTTGTGGGGTATGGGGTAAGGTTTCCACGTATATCGGGTTGACTTGGTGAGTTCCTGTAACTTGGGTATATGGGTGATCATTAATCAAAGTTTGAGGGGGATCGGGGGTAAGTTGTGGTACATTTTGAGGGGTGTGATAATTGGTGGTTTGCGGATACTAGGTTTTATGATGGTGGTGTTGTTGAGGGGTTTGCACTGCTGGCGGGTTAAGATTTTGAAGAGGTGCGAGATTGTGATACTGGTGCGTTACAGGAGGATTTTGTATAACCATGGGTGGTGGATTTTGGGTTTGGATATTTTGCGGTGGTTTTTGGTTCTGAGTGGTATTTTGCTAGTTGATGTCAGGAACATTTAGAGTAAGGGAGAGGTTTGTGAGATTTCGGACATGCTCAATCTCACCCTGCAGCTCTAAGATTTTCTATTCCAAACTTATGACCAACTCATTATGTCCCGGTGTACTTCTTCCATCTGAGGTTTCAACGTTTTCTGCTATAGTAGCATTGTCTTTTCGATTGCCACTTAGATCGTCCATCCTCCTTTTGCCTTTGCCTTTGCCTTTGCCTTTGCCTTTGCCTTTGCCTTTGCCTTTGCCTTTGCTTTTTGGGTCGCTAGGTGGAGGAGGAGGTGGCGGACCTCTGGATTTGGTGTGGTATGCCAATGATGCTAGAATGCATGAACCAACCTTTGGGAATGGGAGTAATGAAAAGAAAGAAAAATAAAAAGGCAACCAAGTCAGTAAGATGAAGTAAAAGAGTGTTTGCAATAATCTAAGCAGGTATCATGTAAACTCATGCAATAATTCACGTCCTAATTTGGGGACCTCATTGTGCCTGAGGCAGGCATAAGGTACACATAGACTTGGAGAAAATTCAATGCCAACGTTTCCTCATTCCATTAATGTGAAAACAAGCCAAATCAATCTTTCACTAAATCGAAATAATAATTATAAAGTCACTCATGGAATTAAGCCTTATTACATCTAAAGCTAATGAAATCTAATCTAGAAAGCAGTAAATAACATTATCTACTACTATAATTGGTTCCCAAATAACCTTCTCCATGCTTGGCTCTCTTGACTCCATCAATCACACTTCCCATATCACACATGTCGAGTAGCAAGTAAGCCATTTACAGCTTTCCTCATTCATCAGGATCCATGCCTTGACAGTCCAACACCTTTTTATCATCTTCCCTTCTAGCTCCATTAGACCTTGCTCTAGATGCTCCAACTTCTCTATCAACTTGTTTGCAATATCCTTCCCTTCCCTAATTCCATATCCACCTTATGTTATTCTAGATGTTTAGCTTCAGATTCAAACTCTCTTTTACGTTGCCTCGTGTACTTCACCTGTGCCTCAACCACCTCATATATGATCCTATCTTTCTAATTGACCCCCAGTTTGACGTCCCCGGCTATGTCGTCTTCCAACCATGAGAGATAGTAGTGCTATGACCGGCGTGATACTTGTCTGGCTCAATAGTCTCTCCCTCCACGATAATCTTTTGGTTCCACATGTGCTGGGCTTCAAACTTGAATGTGATGATATCTCCTTTGAAATCTGTTTTATACTGAACCATGTTGGAAACTCGAGGTATGACTTGTTTCCTCCCAGCTTGCCTCATTACCCTTATAGGAGTGCAAGGGTAGATGCCTTGCAGTCCGATCAGTACTAAGTGAATGGTTCCTTTAGACCTGATGATAACTCGCTACTAGGAAGCCAAGCTCGTCTGTCAGATTACTGAAGAAACGATGACCATCCTACAACATTTCCAGGCTTTGCAAACCTGTCTGGAATGAATGTCATCTTCTTTGGATGATGACTGGCTATGTAATCATTCAGTGGCCTTCGTAGAATATCCTAGCGATACTCACTTCTCTGAAAGTTTTCTAGCATCCAAACTTGTAGTTAGATATGACAACCCTCAAAGTGTCTGAACCCATGCTTGCACCGTTCTATAGCATGATCCATCTCAGATAAGATCATCGGGTTGATAGTGTATTTCTGCTCCTCGATACCCTCCATTAAGGTCCTGTCGACCTTGGCTAAGCGAGTGTGAATTCTTCCCCTTTGCATTAGAAAGATCAAAACCCATGAAAAAGACTATGAAGACATAGACCCGCCGGTGCACCCATCCCAAAGAGGTGATGGCTAGCTCCCCATGATACATGCAATATGATTTGCTATGCCCATAACACTCATATAGAAATTCAAAAGGGATGTATGATTTCTTCAAGAAGACCAGTTCGTCGTTCTTCTAAAACCCAACATCTTCAAAAAATCTCGCGGGGTGCACTTTTCTGGCACCAAAAGACCCGGACTATCCCTTGGTAACTTAGTGAATCCCCCTATTTCTTCCAGGATAGGAGTCATTTCTATATTTTCAAATCGTAAGACAACTCTCTTTTCATCCCAGGACATAGTGGTTGCCTTAATTAGTCCCCTGTTGGGTTAAATATTCAGCAAAGATGGCAACTTACCTAGTACTCTCGTCACATGGTTTCTGTCACATGGTGCATGGTCGTTCCACCAGTCAATTAGCTGAGACGGGATATTCTAGACCATACGAAACCTGGGGATTTCGTGCTTCATTTTATGCAAGCAAATCAAAGTTAGCCTATTTTCCCGTTCAGATTCAAATATTTGCACAATAATGGTCAACATGTTGGCACGTTTTCCCCAAGTAATGCACATAATATGATGGTGTCCTTTAGGATTTATGGAAATCCCGTTGGACTTTTGATAGGGTTTATCTAAGCGGGTTGATGTGTCAATGACGTCTCAATCCATACCAGGTTTAGTATGATGCATGTACATTTCAAATATGAGTGTGGTTTCTAGGAGGTTCTAGACTGGTACTCCCAAGTGGACAACTTGAGAGGGAAAGGAACGGAATTGTCGACTGCACGGCTGATCGACTAGTGCACTGCTAATAAGCCTTTCCGATTTAAAAGGGAATTTTTATGAAAGCGCGGACACTCATCAAGCATCTCTATGTTGATAATAAGCACGAGTGGAGTATGATGTTGAAAGCATGCTTTATGAAAAAATAATAACACGTTGACAAATATTTGCATGATAAAAGTGCGTAAAAGCAGTAAATAGTATGAACATGAGAAAGAAAAAACACGAAATACAAAAGAGAGAAGTCGGTTTAACTCATGAAAATGTGCGAGAACATAATTAAATGAAGCAAATATGGAGATAGGGAAGGGAGAGACAAAATATAGCAGTCTTAGACAAGATAAAGGAAATGGAGAGAGGATGTACATGTCATGGAAACTTAAGCAAATAAAGGGAAATAAAAGAGGGGATGTACATGTCAAAAAATAATTCGTTAATCCACATAAGTCAACTTCATTATGGTAAGAACCTAAGTATGTACCCACTAGAGTCGCCATGTTGTCGCGCCCCTTTTTCTCGCGAAAACGGGTTTCGACATGTGACAACTCTTTTAAATGGGTATTAAAAAGAAGAGTCGCCGCCTAAAGATTTTAAGGTGTGTTACGGAACCTATTTGTAAATAACTCTGTTCAACTAGTCTGTGTAATAAAAGATCGGTCAAGGGCTCAAATTACCTCGAAGAGAAGATGTTAGGCACTCTTCGAGGTCCACAATTGTGGGTCCCGGCCGAAATTTACGCTATGTGGGATTATTGGATTATAGTTATCCTATGTGATCACGTAAGTGGGAAGGGGGGAAAACAGGGAATTTTATAGTACTAATATGATGTAAAATAGTGTAGAGAAAATTGCACAAAAGTTAAACTATATAAATAATCAGTACAAGTCTTTAGAGGTTACAGGATATAACTTAATTATTCTAAGTTCAAGAGATACAGTGGACACAGACTATCATCTCTTGCTACCCAATTACTATGTTAAAGTTGTTTACCTAAAGCGCTCTAATTCAATTCTAAATTCTTCCCTATGCGTGCACTATCCGTCTCATGCCTATGGTTCAGGAGACTTTGTACCTACTATTTGGGTGGTTCTAGATTTACTTAGGATGCTCAAAATGATAAAAACTAGGCGCACATTCAAAACATGTAGGACTTCACATAAAGACAATAATTGACTCAAGTTAGCCTCCACACATAAGCAACAAATGCACGCTGGCAGATTCTTATATTAGGTAGTAGACAGTTTCAGAATTAAGACACGTTAGAGTCATAAAGTCCTATAGACATGGTACGTGATTCTGATTTCCAATATCGTACAAGCAGTACTGCAGCTTTAGACTAACAAATTTGAATATTAAAGGTATCACAAATCGTATAGGCATGATCTTTAAATTATTTGTGAAATGATGTAGTAAAATAGTTTGAAAACTCAGAATTGCCAATGTTTGGTTCATAAACATGCTTCTTAGGCGAGTAGCGGTATCTTATAGGCAGGAGTTGATATTTGAACTTAATTTTATCATACTTATCCCAATAGGCATTTCATCTAGGTGGGGCAGTATAATGAAAGCAACAAAAGTAGTTGATTAATTAATTAAAACCATATATTCATGATATCTAAATGAGCATTAGTGAAGGCATGTATTATTGCATCCGATAGGCATGTTGTCTAATAATTAAACAACTAGTTATTGGTGTTTGATTCCTAAAAACATGGTGTCCAATAGCACATAGCATTAGGCACAGAAACAGGTATAGCAATTACTCAAACCAACGTGCTATAAATGGTGTACAAGTATTAGACAAGTTAAGTCAAGTGTGTGATTTACTATAGGCATGATTTCTATGTGTAGCACGTCAAGCAAACAACAAGCAAATCAACTAAATCCAATAGACAGGTTTTCTACCCGTTTATGCAAGAATTAGGATACCCAACCCCCTTTTTCACTAATTTTCCCATCATTCATTATTACAGGCCCAAATAGGATAATGAAACAATTACAGACTTAATAGGGTGGCTACAAGCCCAAATACAGCAAATACAGGATAGCCAACGCTACTTCTGGGTCTTCAACTAAGCATGGAACCTTAGGTGATGAACAGGCCCACACTCTAGGTGGCTATTAATATGCTTCAGTTTTGAGTACCACACTGGCCCAACAACTAGGCACAAACCATAATACAGCTTCCTTGCTTACCCATGGAATACTAAATAGCCATAACAACACAAGTGACAAGCTAGGTACTAGGCCAGCCAAACAAACTTTAAGACTTAGGAGTTTTATCCCTGAACACTATAGCTAATAGAGAGAGCAGGAATTTCCAAACCAAGACACACAAATAAGGTTACACAAAATCCCTTATAGGCACATATGACATAAACGAAAACAAGTTCCCACTGACAGGTTTGAAAATAATAAGCTAGCAAACTACGTCAAATAGAGTTTCAAAGCAAAGCATAGTCCAGAATTAGCCTAAATGACTTCAGACAATTAACATGAGAATCTAGCAAAGTCATGGACAAGAACAAGTGGATGGCAGTTTTCATATGAAGGTTTTTTAACGGGAGAGCCTAAGGAGAATGTGGTCACAAACAGCATAACAAGAGGCTAGTGGGCATAGTTTACAACAGTTGTCAAGCATATCACTTAGTTGAAAATGAGACTTAATATATTGAGTATCAATCATAGTATAAAGGTTCAAAAACCATAATAGAACTCATGATAAGTGAAGACATATCAACTCTAGATAGGTCTTAACCACATACAGGGGAAGAGGTTAGATATTGAATCTCATCCTAGAAGTGTTACGCAATATTAAAGAGCACCGGAGTGAAAAAATCAGGGAGCACACATTAAGTAGGAGGAAAGCATGTTTGGCTAATAACATTATCAAGAATTAACTCGAGGAAAGCATTAAGTTAAACATGAATGATTCAACAGGAATTAGAACACATTCTGGGCGTGAATTGGTTTACCAGAAGAATCCAGAACAAGGCAGAAGATAAACTCAGGACAAATAGCAGATATACACACAAACACACTAGGCTAGAAATTCTTAAGAAAGCCAGAATTAGGGTTAGAATTTAGGCAAGTTCGGATGCTAGAACAAGTATAGAGCCAGGAGAATAACTTCAGCAAAAATAGGGCTGCAAACAGAGATTACATAGTAGCATATTGATTCACAAAGATTTCAATGTCATAGATATACAGAGCATGAATACAAACAAATATAGAATGAAACTACAAGGGCCAAAGGCACTTACTAGTTATAAATTAATGGACAAGTAAGTAAGAAGAACAATTTCCAATAGTACTTTAATCACCAATAGAAAAAGAGGAGCAGATGCCCAAAATCCCAGTGCGACAGAGTTCCCAAGAGTTTCAAGTGAACCCCGGAGTGCCTGCACTGAGAAAAAATGCAATAATCGAATTATGGTGACCTTGGCTTTCAGTAGGCCAAGGTCTCAAGTTTAGAATAGTAGAATGAGTGGGAGTGAGAGAGTAATAGCAGTAATTTAGTAATAATCGTTCAGACTTAGAAGGGGAACAGGGAAGGAGGTTTATATAGTAGTAGAAATTGAACGGACAAACAAGGAAATATATACAATCAAACACAAATAAGGAAAGAGAAGCATGCAAAATCAATTCAGAATCTTTATTAGGAAAATAGGGTAAACCCTAGTTCAAGAAGGAGACCACAATCAGTCAAAGATCTCACTGAATCAGACCCATATAGCCTGGTGGTGAATGTATATAGATTAAACACCGTCTGGAGATTGTACTCGATTCAAGATCAGGTACGTGCAGCAATAGGCAAGTACTAGGTGATACCAAAACCATGTAAGGAACAAAGAGATAGAGCATATATGGAAGGAAAATCACATAAAGATTCCATATAGGATCGGAATTGGAGAGAATAAGGGAGGCGGCTGCTAGGGTTTGAGAGGAGAAGAAGAGGATGGGGAGTGTTTGGGGGAGGTGTCTCAGGGAAAATGGGCGTTAGGATTTGGGGCGGGTTCATACAAAGGGTTTTTTGGTTTGGGTTGTTGAAGGGTTAACTGGACATGGGCCAAATGGTTTGGGCTTGATTTTGGTCCGAATGTAGCCCTGCATTGGGCTATTAATTAAATATACGAAATTTGTTTAAAATAATTTATAAAAAGTAACTAATAAATAATAAAATATTACTTATGTTGTATAATTATTGAAAATAATAGCTTAATATCATAAAAATATATAAATTATATTTTGGCATAATTAACGTAATTATGTATAGAATGTAGGCTATTATTGTAAAAATAATTATGTAAATAGCTAACAATACAAATTTAATTATGTGAAATAAAGTAAAAATGTTATAAAACACACGTGTGGGTATAAATAATAAATTTGGATGATTAAGTCATCACAAAATACTTTAAAAGGATAACTAATAAATATTTGAACAATTTAAATGCAATAAAATCAATTTTAAAGCTTTAAAAATTATGAAAAATTATAGAAAATACTTATGTTAAACTGGGTAATAATGCAAAATAATATTTTATAAAATATGAGGTCAAAATTGGGTATCAACATTTTTTACTTTGGATGATTAAGGGTTTAAGTTCCACTCCGAGAATGGAATACCTAATGTGCGTAAAGGCTTCATGGTACTCATGGGTAAACCACATTCTACATTTTATCATCTTCAAGCTAGTATAGTTGAAGGATGATGGTAGGCTAGAAACTCGTATTTTAGTCATAGTTTTCACTCTAATTACTATATTTTACTTGTATTTGAGCTTAAATGATGGTGAATTGGACTTATTACATGTTTATACCTTGCATAAAGTGATTTCAAGGTAAAAAGATGATTTGAAGCTAAATCGAACAATTTGGAGCTTTAAAGTCTGAGTAAAAGCCCAAGGAATTAAACTGGGATCATGTTCGGGAGTCGAGAACCAAGTCTAGATATCAACAAAATGCACAAAAACTTTACTATGAGAAATTATACAACCCTGCCGCATGGGGCGCCGCAAGACGTAGTGCGGCGCGACAGTGCAATGTGCTTGCCCGACTGAAAAGCAAGCGCTCTGTAAATGCGCCTATTCAATTTCTTTAAGGTAATTTCTTGTTTTGACTTGGAAAGAGTAGTTTCGTGTCACGACCCCAATTTTCCTCGGTAGGATATCGTAACAACACCTAGTCTCTAAGACTAGGTAAGCCAAACAAACATGCAGAATAACTAAATTAATTATTCAAAATTTCAAAATTTCAAAATTTCAACAATAATATAAAATACAATCTTCAACCCAACATGTACAACTCCCAAACCCGACGAAATATAAGTCACAAGCTCAATGAAGTGATACTAAATGTCTCTATACAATAGTGTCTAAATAAGAACAAGGAAATAAAATAATCTAGGTGGAGGGGGGCTCTGAGGCTTGCGGACGCTGGCGGGTGTACCTTGAAATCTCCATGCACGAACTCTACTCACTGACGCTCGGATTGGTAGGAAGTACCTGGATCTGCACAAAAAGATGTGCAGAAGTGTAACATGAGTACACCGCAATGGTACCCAGTAAGTTCCAAGCCTAACCTCGGTAGAGTAGTGACGAGGTCATGTCATGGCTCTACTAGAAATAATAAGAAACAGGACAAAAGATTAAATATTAAATAATACTGACAATGTAAATGTAACAAGTAAGGAGTATGACAAAATGTAACCACACAGAATAAAGGCAAATAATACATCACAGAAGAAAACAACATGTTAAGGAAACAAAACAGGCCAAGACAAGTACAACAATAGAGAAATATCAATAAGGGTCACTATCGAGGTACCGCCTCATAGTCCCAAATCACAAGAATAACTCACAGTCTTTCCTTATATCACTGGGAGAGCCTTTACATTTAGTTTTCAAAATTATTTTCCCGAAATAGCATCATGTGTATTAGCCCACTGTCACAACCCAAAATCCATAAGGTCGTGATGGCACCAGACACCATTGTTGGGCAAGCCAAGCATTAAATAGTTAAGTTAGATTTACTGTTTTTAGAATTTTTGAAATCTTTACCGTTCACTTTACTACATGATAACAGAATAAAATCTGCTAAGTAAATACGATAGTTTAATCTTCCATTTTTATAAAATACATCCCAAACACATCCCAGAACCTGGTGTCACAAATGCATGAGCAAATTCTAAGAATTTTACAATTTCTACAAAGCTTATCCGAAATACAATTGGACCAGGAAAATTAAAATAAAATGAATACAATACGAGGGAGACTCTGTCAACTGCGGATCGCCTCCGGATAATGCAGATCGCCTAAGTCTCCAAACCAGCCACATCGCTATGAAAGTACCTGTGCAATAAAAATGCACAGCAAGTGTAGCATGAGTACGAAAACAACGTGTACTCATTAAGTATCTCGCCTAACCTCAGAGAGGTAGTGACGAGAGGTCGAATTAGGCACTTGCTAGAAGTCAATTTAGTATAATCAAGTGAGATATTAAGCATGAATGTCATAGGCAATTTATTAAAATCAGGAATAAATAATATCAACTCCTTCCATATTTAACACTTTAAATCTTCGTCATTTCAGTTATCAATTCAAACTTCATAGGCCAATAAAAAGGTAATAGTTACAGAAAATACGCAGCAATTATCATGCGCAAGTAATGGCGAGGGTTGAACGACGCGGACCAACAATAATAAAATGTGCACTGCCGAGGGTCGAACGGCCCGAACCATAGATGCATCTATCTGCCCCGCTCGAGAATCGAACATGCGACGCGGTTAACATAATACTAGGGCTACCCCGCTCGCGAATCATACCTGCGACTCGGGTCCCCGTATAAATATACATAAATACAGGTTCATCCTGCTCGCGAATCATACATGCGACTCAAGCACCCAAAGTTACACATATTCACACCAATAAACCACATTTTTATCAAGAAAACAGGAAAATTAGATGTTCTACGATGTGATTAAATTCTCCTTTTAATAAACATGAGAATAGTATTTAAAACCTTTCTGGAGATTTACTTACCAATTTCGACAGGGTTCCAAACTCTATAGATTTATCTAAAACACAATTATCCAAGGAAGAATCAATTCTCCTTCTAGGTGATTAAGAAAAGTAAACTATATCCTTCTCAGAGATTTAGATACTAATTAAAAGCATCACATGATATTTTATTGACAAGGTCACAAGTACAACAAGTAAAGCATGCTAGTGGGTCCTAGACTACCCGGACATGGCATAATAGTAGCTACGAACAGACTCCTGACACCTCGTGCGTATGTATCCCCTGCAAATAATAGCATGTATTCATTTAGTTCACCTATGGGGACAGTTCCCCCTCACAAAGTTAGAAAGGAGACTTACCTCGCTCCGAAATTCCATAACCGGCCTCCAAGCCCTTCCGACGACTTCAATTGATGCACAACGCCCCAAAACTATTCAAATAACGGGAAAACCAATAAAAATTCACTCTAATACTTGTAACAATTCAAATTATATAATTTCCCAACTCCGCTCGAAAAGTTGACCAAAATGCCCTCGAGCCCACGTGCCCAGATTCCGAAATTTCTCGGAGATAAAATTCTACCCATAGCTTTACTAACTCAAATATACAATTTGCTCTAATTTTCATGCTCAAATTCATGATAAAAGTCAAAAATTCCAAATTTTAGGTCTTCCCCAAAAATTCCAAATTTATACTAATTTTCCATGTCTAAGTCCATGTAAGATCACATATTTAACTCAAAAATAGGAAGAAATCACTAACCTAGTGTTACTTGGTGAAAATCCCTCCTTGAGCTCTCCAAAATCGTCCAAGCCAAATGAAAGAAATGAAAGAAATGGGCCAAAACTCATGTTTAAAACAATCTGTCCAGGCTTCATCGAGTTGTACCTTGCGTTGTGCAGGTTGTACATCCTATTAAAATTTTCCTTTGTTGTACACCTTCTGTTAAAACGCCGATAACGCCTTGTAGAAATATTCAAATGACAAACGGTTTCAAGATGTAGAAACTAGACTCAAAGATCTTTCATTTGATAGGTTGTACACCATATAACTCCTTATATATTCTGAGATATGAGCTTCTAAAGTCGTCTCCATGCATCAGTAAATTCTGTCGAAACTGCTTCACCAGCCATCTTCAATCGATCATAACTTTCTGATAAAATGTCAAAATCATGAATGGTGTAACTTTATGGAAACTAGAATGCAAGGGATACAACTTTTATGTTTTGCAAATTTTCGGATTCCTTATAATTTTGATATATACACTTCCAAAGTTAGCTCGTCGATCCATCACTTGCTGTCCAAAACAGATTTGCAGCAGAAGTTTCAGCAGCTATTTTGGCCCGAAATCCATTCCGTTAGCCTTCCGAAATCCACCCGAGGCCCTCGGGAGCTTAATAAATTATACCAACATGTCCCAAAACATGATACGAACTCGTCAAACAATGTCGAAATCATGAATCGCACTCCAACTCAAGCTTTATGAACTTTGAAATTTCAAACTTCCACATCTGATGCCGAAACCTATCAAATCACATCCGATTGAACCCAAATTTTGCACACAAGCCATATTCAACATTATGGACCTTCTCCAACTTCCGGAATCGCATTCCGACCCCGATATCAAAATTTCCACTTCCGGTCGGATTTCTCAAAAACCTTCAAATTTCTATCCTTAGCTAAATGACTTCAAAAATGACCTACGGACATCCGAATTCACTTCCGATCGCGCTCCCAACTCCAGAATCACCATACAGAGCTATTCCCAGGCTCGGATCCCAAACGGACATCAATATCACTGAAATGCGCTTCAAGCCAAACTTAGGAAATTTTTTCAAAAATGCTGACTTCCACAATATACGCCAAAACGCTCCCGGGTTATCCAAAGCCCGATCCGGACATAGGCCCAAGTCCAAAATCATCATATGAACCTGTAAGAACCTTCAAATCCTTATTCATAGGTCGTTTACTCAAAATTCCAATCTTAGTTGATTCTCCCAACCTAAGGCTTCCGAATTGAGAATTTTCTTCCTAAATTGACTCCAAACTTCCTGAACTTCAGTTCCGACCACACCTACACGTGATAATACCCGAAATGAACCTTCTCATGACTTCAAACAGCTGAACGACGCGCTAGAGCTCAAAACAACCGGTCGGGTCGTTACATTCTCCCCTACTTAAACAGACGTTCATCCTCGAGCGTGCTAGGAACTGCTCTGGAGTTATCTGAAATCACTGCTTAACACCTCGAGCACCTGCCCGTGCTACTACAACCCAGTTGAGCAAATAGGCCTGATCAAACCTGAAGACATCCTCCTTTATCCATACAATTAGCTCAGAACCCAATTCCAATACCTGAAATTCTCGGCCAGGCCTAGTTCCAATATATATACACTGTATCAACTACCACACGATATACCAGAACATGACTGCATACCTTTGCTGAAACAGCACCATGCACCGCATAACTCATCATCTAACCACAATGACCAACAGTCTCACATGATACCAATCGCGCCTATAGGCCACAACTCAAACATGATACATAAGAAATGACTCAGGAAGGTACTAATCAACTCACGCAACTAATATGAACTTTCCTCAAAAAATAGGAAGTAAAACACAAGAAAAAAATAAATAAAGGAAGTTGACTCATCATCACACTGTTTAAGTGGGGGAGAATGTAACGACCTGACCGGTCGTTTTGAGCTCTAGCGTGTCGTTCAGCGGTTTGAAGTCATGAGCATCTTCGTTTCGAGTATTATGACGTGTAGGTGTGGTTGGAACTGAATTTCCGGAAGTTTGGAGTCAATTTAGGAAAAAAACTCTCAATTCGGAAGCCTTAAGTTGGAAGAATCAACTAAGATTGGAATCTTGAGTAAACGACCTCCGAATCAGGATTTGAAGGTTCATGTAGGTTCGTATGATGATTTCAGACTTGGGCGTATGTCCGGATCGGGCTTTGGATAACCCGGGAGCGTTTCGGCGTATATTGTAGAAGTCAACATTTTTGAAGAAATTTCTTAAGTTTGGCTTGAAGCGCATTTCAGTGATATTGATGTCCGTTTGGGATTCTGAGCCTGGAATAGCTCCGTATGGTGATTCTGGAGTTGGGAGTGCGATCGGAAGTGAATTCGGATTCCCGTAGGTCATTTTGAAGTCATTTGCCTAAAGATAGAAATTTGAAAGTTTTTGAGAAATCCGACCAGAAGTGGAAATTTTGATATCAGGGTCGGAATACGATTCCGGAAGTTGGAGCAGGTCAGTAATGTCGAATATGACTTGTGTGCAAAATTTAGGGTCATTCGGACATGATTTGATAGGTTTCGGCATTAGATGTGGAAGTTTGAAATTTCAAAGTTCATAAAGCTTGAGTTGGAGTGTGATTCATGATTTCGACGTTGTTTGATGTGATTTGAGGCCTCGAGTGAGTTCGTATCATGTTTTGAGACATGTTGGTATAATTGGTTAATCTTCCGAGGGCCTCGGGTGGATTTCGGAAGGCTAACGAAATGAATTTTGGGCCAAAATAGCTGCTGAAATTCTTTCCCCTTTGTTAACATGATCTTGCTCAACCAATCCGTCCAATTCTTCCAAATTCTCTTGTTAGCACTCCCTAAATACTCAAATTCTCTAGCATCATTCACACATTCTGCCTCCTACCGAACAGCCACTAGAACCCTCACAGAAACTTGCCAACCACACAACTGCTAACCTACTCACAGGAGATAACCACCTGTGGAAATCACCAACGGACACCTTCCAACGGCACCGTACTGTACCTTCTCTATGACATCAATACTCCATCCTAAGCATGTTCTCATTCACCAACTTTACTAGTTCGTCCGCTCCTCATGGAAAACTACTAAATGAGCTACAATATCCTCTAATTCACCACTATGTTGCCGCTCTCCCACTTTTTTTAAACTCATTCCTTTAAGCACTACCTGACCTCCTTTCCTTACGCCTGGCCTTTTAGAAATTTAGCCGTCGCTGACACTTCTCACATGTCTTCCTTCATCGTATGCTGCCCAGTTACTGCCTCAATTCAATATCATTCTCTGCAGCTCTTAAACCAGTAGATCACCACGGCTTCAAACTCTCCAAAGATCATCTTTCTCGAGTTGCCTTCATTATCAATAGTTATCCAGTACTGAACCACCGCGCCTCACGGTCTCTGACAGCCGCTTCTTCAATACTTCTTCACTATACTCTGACCCCATGCAACCGAAGAAACCATAGCACCGACAAACTTAACAGATTTCATTCGATCAATGACGACGATATCACGTCACAGGTGAATATCCCACCTTACTTGAAAACACCAAGTCTTACTACTTTATCAATCCAAAACCTGACCATTTATAATCCAATGCCTTTCCTCTGCCGGAACTAAAATACCGAAATCTCGAAATCACCCTCTGAGAAGACCCTTCAATCAATTCATCACCCCCAACAAATGGGCAATCATTCTAGCATCATATCGACATCGCGCGATAACCAATCGTAAGCATCATAACAATCTGAGCATAGCCTCAAAGTTCTCAAAAACACAGCTACCGAGCTGAAACAACATAATATTCTTCTGCAGGGCAGCAACAACAGCCTCAACCAACTACACATGGGAAACATCTCGCACCATTTCAATTCCTCAAATCCACGTTTCATAGCAAGCATTTCGCGACGTATAAGATTGAGTAGGAAGAACATAGACATAAGCCTAATCGAATAGCACGATGAGGAATCAAGAAGGGAAGTACTCCTAACAGCCTTGTAGCCTCTCAAAGATAAGTACAGACGTCTCCGTACCGATCCGCAAGACTCTACTAGACTTGCTCATGACTCGTGAAACCTAAGGGAACCTAGTGCTCTGATACCATGTTGTCACGACCCAAAATCCATAAGGTCGTGATGGCGTTGGACACCATTGTCGGGAAAGCCAATCATTAAATAGTTAAGTTAGGTTTCCTGTTTTTAGCATTTTTGAAATCATTATCTTTCACTTTACTACATGATAACTAAATAAAATCTGCTAAGTAAACACGACAGTTTAATCTTCCATTTTTATAAAATGCATCCCAAACAAATCCTAGAACCCGGTGTCACAAGTGCATGAGCAAATTCTAAGAATTTTACAATTTCTACAAAGCTTATCCGAAATACAATTGGACCAGGAAATTAAAATAAAATGAATACAATACGAGGGAGACTCTGTCAGCTGCGGATCGCCTCTGGATAATGCAGCTCGCCTAAGTCTCCAAACCATCCACATCGCTATCAAAAGTACATGTGCAATAAAAATGCACAGCAAGTGTAGCATGAGTACGAAAACAATGTGTACTCAGTAAGTATCCCGCCTAACCTCAGAGAGGTAGTGACGAGAGGTCGAATTAGGCACTTGCTAGAAGTCAATTTAGTATAATCAAGTGTGACATTAAGCATGAATGTCATAGGCAATTTATTAAAATCAGGAATAAATAATATCAACTCCTTCCACATTTAACACTTTAAATCTTCGTCATTTCAGTTATAAATTCAAACTTCATAGGCCAATAAAAAGGTAATAATTACAGAAAATACGCAGCAATTATCATGCGCAAATAAAGCCGAGGGTCGAACGGCGCGGACCAACAATAATAAAATATGCACTGCCGAGGGTCGAACGGCCCGAACCATAGATGCATCTATCTGCCCCGCTCGCGAATCGAACATGCGACGCGGTTAACATAATACTAGGGCTACCCCGCTCGCGAATCATACCTGCGACTCGGGTCCCCGTATAAATATACATAAATACAGGTTCATCCTGCTCGCGAATCATACATGCGACTCAAGCACCCAAAGTTACACATATTCACACCAATAAACCACATTTTTATCAAGAAAACAGGAAAATTAGATGTTCTACGAAGTGATAAAATTCTCCTTTTAATAAACATGAGAATAGTATTTAAAACCTTTCTAGAGATTTAGTTGCCAATTTCGACAGGGTTCCAAACTCTATAGATTTATCTAAAACACAATTATCCAAGGAAGAATAAATTCTCCTTCTAGGAGATCAAGAAAAGTAAACTATATCCTTCTCAGAGATTTAGATACTAATTAAAAGAATCACATGATATTTTATTGACAAGGTCACAAGTAGAACAAGTAAAGCAAGTTAGTGGGTCCTAGACTACCCGGACATGGCATAATAGTAGCTAGGCACGGACTCCCGTCACCTCGTGCGTTCGTAGCCCTCGCAAATAATAGCATGTATTCGTTTATTTCACCTATGGGGACAATTCCTCCTCACAAAGTTATAAAGGAAACCTTACCTCGCTCTGAAATTCCATAACCGGCTTCCAAGCCCTTCCGACGACTCCAATTGATGCACAATGCCCCAAAACTATTCAAATAACGGGAAAACCAATAAAAATTCACTCTACTACTTGTAACAATTCAAATAATATAAGTTCCCAACTCTGCTCGAAAAGTTGATCAAAATGCCCTCGAGCCCACGTGCCTGGATTCCGAAATTTCTCGAAGATAAATTCCACCCATAGCTTTACTAACTCAAATATACAATTGATGCACAACGCCCCAAAACTATTCAAATAACGGGCAAACCAATAAAAATTCACTCTAATACTTGTAACAATTAAAATTATATAATTTCCCAACTCCGCTCGAAAAGTTGACCAAAATGCCCTCGAGCCCACATGCCCGGATTCCGAAATTTCTCGGAGATAAAATTCTACCCATAGCTTTACTAACTCAAATATACAATTTGCTCTAATTTTCATGCTCAAATTCATGGTAAAAGTCAAAAATTCCAAATTTTAGGTCTTCCCCAAAAAATCCAAATTTATACTAATTTTCCATGTCTAAGTCCATGTAAGATCACATATTTAACTCAAAAATAGGAAGAAATCACTAACCTAGTGTTACTTGGTGAAAATCCCTCCTTGAGCTCTCAAAAATCGTCCAAGCCAAATGAAAGAAATAGGCCAAAACTCGTGTTTAAAACAATCTGCCCAGGCTTCATCGAGTTGTACCTTGCGCTGTGCAGGTTGCACATCCTATTACAATTTTCCCTTGTTGTACACCTTTTGTTAAAACGCCCATAACTCCTTGTAGAAATATTCTAATGACAAACGGTTTGAAGATTTAGAAACTAGACGCGAAGATCTTTAATTTGATAGGTTCTAAACCATACAACTCTTTATATATTCCGAGATATGAGCTTCTAAAGTAGGCTCCATGCATCAGTAAATTCTGTCGAAACTGCTTCACCAGCCATCTTCAATCGATCATAACTTTCTGATAAAAGGTCAAAAACATGAATGGTGTAACTTTCTGGAAACTAGAATGCAAGGGATACAACTTTTATGTTTTGCAAATTTTCGGATTCCTTATAATTTTGATATACACTTCCAAAGTTAGCTCGTCGATCCATCAGTTGTTGTCCAAAACAAATTTGCAGTAGAAATTTCAGCAGCTATTTTGGCCCGAAATCCATTCCGTTAACCTTTCGAAATCCACCCGAGGCCCTCGGGAGCTTAACCAATTAAACCAACATGTCCCAAAACATGATACGGACTCGCTCGAGGCCTCAAATCACATCAAACAACGTCGAAATCATGAATGGCACTCCAACTCAAGCTTTATGAACTTTAAATTTCAAACTTCCACATCCGATGCCGAAACTTATCAAATCACGTCCGATTTACCCCAAATTTTGCACACAAGTCATATTCAACATTACAGACCTGCTCTAACTTTCGGAATTGCATTCCGACCCCGATATCAAAATTTTCACTTCCGGTCGGATTTCTCAAAAACCTTCAAATTTCTATCCTTAGTCAAATGACTTCAAAATGACCTATGGGCATCCGAATTCACTTCCGATCGCGCTCCCAACTCAGAATCACCATACGGAGCTATTCCCAGGTTTGGAATCCCAAAGGGACATCAATATCACTGAAATGCGCTTCAAGCCAAACTTAGGAAATTTCTTCAAAAATGCTGACTTCTACAATATACGCCGAAACGCTCCCGGGTTATCCAAAGCCCGATCCGGACATACGCCCAAGTCCGAAATCATCATACGAACCTGCAGGAACCTTCAAATCCTGATTCGAAGGTTGTTTACTCAAAATTCCAATCTTAGTTGATTCTTCCAACTTAAGGCTTCCGAATTGAGAATTTTCTTCCTAAAATTGACTCCAAACTACCTGAAATTCAGTTCCGACCACACCTACACGTCATAATACCCTAAACGAAGCTGCTCATGACTTCAAACCACTGAACGACGCGCTAGAGCTCAAAACGACCAGTCGGGTCTTTACACCCACCTTATCACACCGCATGACTTCTAGTATTTCCCCTACTAGCCACGCGTATCAAGCCCATCTTATCTCATCGCATGCGTTTCAACCCCAAAACCTTATACCACCGCATGCGTATCAATATCACTACGTACCACAAATCGCACCTCAAGTGCACAATACCACAACTTGTCGGAGAAACCAAACAATAAAAGTAATTTCACAGTAAAGAGCCCATGGCTCAACCACAAAGTATACAAGAGTCTCAACAATAACAACCGGAATGAACAACTTAATATAATGGTATTTCACAACTTAATACTTCGCCTCAATGTGAATCACGGCCTTTATATCTCAATACCAATTTCAACAACAATATATTCCACAATTTAACAACTTCAAGTAAAGAGTTCAACAGTTAAGTAATGAATACGGAATAAGAAAATAAGAAATTCAACTAAACATGTAGGCAATTAGCATGTAAGAGAGTAAGACAAGTAGACATGTGAAAATAGACTAAGAATGACGAATGCAACATGTTAAGATAACTCAATTAAGGAATGAAAGGAATCTACATAGCTAAAATCGGTAATTACACATTTAGCTTGTGTACACACTGGTCACCTTGCGTTCACAGCTTCCACACATCACAATTATCACAAACAATACCAATCCTAATGGAATTTTCCCAACACAAGATTAGGCAAGTCACTTACATCAAATCACGCTAAATCAATCAACAAATAGGTCATTCCCTTGATTTTCGAACTTCAAACGGCTCGAATCTAGCCAAAACAATTTCACACTATAAATATAAACTATAGGAAACTAATTCGAATAATAAAATTATGATTTGCAAAGAATTAAAAAGTCAATCCAAAAGTCAAACCAAGGCCCGTATCTCGGAAACCGACCAAATTTACAAAGTCTGAACGCTCATTCGATAATGAGTCCAACCATACAAGAGTTACTCAAATCCGACCTCTAAACAACTTTCAGAACTCAAAAATTTAGTCTTAGAAGTTTCTACCATTTTTCCCCAATTTTTCAACTCAATCCCTAATTAGATGATTAAATTATCAATAGGTTCATGTAAACTAACCAAAATCGAGTTAGGAATTGTTACCTCAATGTTCTCTCTGAAAAACTGCCGAAATTTCACCTCACACCAAGCTCTCTAAGTCCGAAATATGAAATATGAAATAAACCATTAAATTTGGAACTTAAATCTACTACCTAGTGATTTATACAGCGCGATCGCGAAAATCCCTTCGCGGTCGTGTAACACAAATTCTGCCCAGCTCCAATTTACTCTTCGTAATAGCGTAAAACTAATCGCGAACGCGGTAAACAAGCTACCCTAACTTCGTGATCGCATCCCAGGCCACACGATCGCGTCGTGCAAGCTGCCTCATCCCCCAGCCTCACCATTCCTTCTATGCGAACACAACCTCCTTCACGCGTTCGCGATTCACTAACAGCCAACCTTCTGCGATCACAGACCTCCTATCGCCATTGCATAGAGCAAATTTCCTCTGGTGCCAAACTACTCTTTGCGACCGCGTATAAGGAAACAGAAGCACTAGATTCAACAATCTTCAGTGTTCTGAAATGCGCCGAACATGGTCGGAATTGCACCCAAGGCCCCCGGGACCTCAACCAAACATACCAACAAGTCCTAAAATATCATATGAACACGCTCGAAGCGTCAACTCACATCAAACAACACTAGAATCACAAATCGCACATCGATTCAAGCCTAAGGAACTTATGAACTTCCAAATTCCAAAACTAATGTCGATTATACCAAAACAACTTCGATTGTGAAATCGGGATCCGACCCCGATACCAATAAAGTCAACTCCTGGTCAAACTTCCCAAACCTTCCAAAACTTAATTGTCCTAACTATGCCAATTCTTACTGAAACGACCTACGAACCTCCAAATCAACATCTGGACACGCTCCTAAGTCCAAAATCACCACACAAAGCTATTGGAACCGTCAAAAATCCATTCCGGAGTCGTCGTCTTCACAAAAGTCAAAATAGCGTCAACTCTAACGACCTAAATATCCAACTTAAGGACTATATGTATCATTTCCTTCCAAAACTTTCCCGAACACGAAACCAAGCACCCCAAAAAGTCACGTAACCATAATATAACACAAAGGATGCAATAAATAGAGGATCGGGGCTAATATACTCAAAACGACCAGCCGGGTCATTACAGCCTCCCCCTCTTAAAATAAACGTTCATCCTCGAACGAGTATAGAGACATACCTGAACTGGTGAAAATATGAGGATAACGGCTACGCATATCATGCTCGGTCTCCCAAGTCGCCTCCTCGACTGGCTGACCCCTCCACTGAACCTTCACTGAAGCAGTGTTCTTCGACCTCAACTTTCAAACTTGCCTGTTCAAAATGACCACCGGGTCCTCAATATAAGACAAATCCTTGTCCAACTAGACTGAGCTGAAATCCAACAAATGAGATGTATCACTGTGATACTTATAGGGCATTGAAACATGGAATACTGGATGAAATGCTCCTAGATTAGGTGGTAGTGCAACTTGTAGGCCAACTCTTCAATCCTCTCAAGAATCTCTAAAGCTCTGATACACCTAGGGCTCAACTTTCCCTTCTTCCCAAACCTCATAACACCCTTCATGGGCCAAAAATGGAGCAAAACCTACTCCTCAACCATGAATTCAACATTGCAAACCTTCCAAACCGCATAACTCTTCTGTCTAGATTGGGTTGTGCGAAACCAATCTTGAATCGATTTAACCTTTTCCAAATCATCCTGAACTAAGTATCTACCCGATAGCCTAGCCTCACCCGGCTTAAACCAACCCACCGAAGACTGAAACCGCCTCCCATGCAAAGCCTCATATAGATCCATATGAATGCTCGATAGGTAGTTGTTCTTGTAGAAAATTCTGCAAGTGGCAAGAGCTGATCCCAAGAACCCCCAAACTCTTTCACACACACGCGGAGTATCTCTTACAATATCTAAATAGTGTGATCAGATTTTCCGTCTGTCTGAAGCTAAAATGTTGTACTTAATTCCACCTGCGTGCCTAAATCACGCTATATGTCCCTCTAGAACCACGATGTAAACTGCGTACCCCCGTCAGAGATGATGGATATTGGCACGCCATGAAGCCTGACAATCTCGCAAATATAAACCTGAGCTAGGTGTTTTGAAGAATAAGTAGTCACCACTAGAATGAAATGTGTCGACTTGATCAACCTATCCACAATCACCCCAACTGCATCAAACTTTCTCTGAGTCCGTGGGATCCCAACAAGAAAATCCATAGTAACCCGTTCTGATTTCCACTTTGGAATATCTAGCTTCTGAAACAATCCACATGGCCGTTGATGCTCATACTTCACCTGCTGACAGTTTAGGCACCAAGCTACATATTGCACTATGTCCTTCTTCATCCTCCTCCACCAATATTGATGTTTCAAGTCCAGGTACATCTTGGCGGCACTCGGATGTATGGAGTATTGCAAATTGCGGCCTCCTGAAGAATCAACTCCGGCAAACCATCTACATTGGGCACACATAGTCTACCCTGCATCTGTACTACACTATCATCTACAATAGTGACCTCATTTGCATTGTCGTGCAGAACTTTGTCCATGAGGACAAGCAAATGGGGATCGTCATACTGACGTTGTCTGATACGATCATATAGAGAAGACCAGAAACCACACAAGCCAACACTCGACTCGGCTCCGAAACATCCAATCTAACAAACTGGTTGGCCAAGGTCTGAACATCCAATGCTAACAGCATCTCTACTGCCGGTAGATATGCTAAACTGCCCAAACTCTCTGCCTTGCAACTCAAGGCGTCGACCACCATATTAGCCTTCCCGGGATGATATAGAATGGTGATATCATAATCCTGAAACAACTCTAACCACCTCTGCTGCCACAAGTCAAGATCCTTCTATTTGAACAGATGTTGTACCCTCCGATGATCGGTATATACCTCACAAGGGACATTGTACAAATAGTGCAGCCAAATCTTCAAGGCAGGAACAATAGCCGCTAACTCAAGGTCGTGGAAAGGATAGTTCTTCTCATGCACCTTCAGTTGTCTAGACGCGTAGGTAATCACTCTACCGTCTTGCATCAACACCGCGCTGAGACCAATATGTGATGCATCATAGTATACAGTATAAAACCCTGAACCTGTAGGAAATACAAACACTGGGTTGTAGTCAAAGTTGTCTTGAGCTTTTGAAAGCTCTCTTCACACTCCTCGGTCCACCTAAACGGAGCACCATTCTAGGTAAATTTGGCCATAGATGCAGCAATAGATGAGAAGCCCTCTATGAATCAAAGGTAATATCTTGCCAAACCAAGAAAACTTCGAATCTCAGTAGCTGAAGATGGTGTGGGCCAACTCTACATTGCTTCAATATTATTTAGATCTACCTTGATCCCTTCATTCGACACTACATGACCCAAAAATTCCACCAAATCAAGCCAGAACTCAATCTTTGAAAATTTTTCATACAAATTCTTTTCTATCAAGGTCTGAAGCACGGTCCTCAAGTGCTGCTAATAATCCTCCCGACTCCGGGGTACACCAGAATGTCATCAATAAAAACAACGACAAACGAGTCAAGATAGGGCCAGAATACTCTATTCATCAAATGCATGAATGTTGTTGGGGCATTTGTCTACCGAAATGACATCACAAGGAACTCGTAATGAGCATATCGAGTCCTAAAGCAATCTTAGGGATATATTGATCCCGAAACTTCAAGTGATGATAGCCTGAACGCAAGTCAATCTTGGAGAAGACTCTGGCACCCTGTAGCTAATCAAATAGGTCATCAATGTGTGGCAATGGATACATGTTCTTCACATTAACCTTGTTCAGTTGGACATAATTGATGAGTGGTGATTTTACCATTTATGTTAGTCTCTTTTCTTTAGATTTTGCGTCCTTTAATTATAATATGAGGTTTTTTATGATGTGTATTGCTAGATTTTAAGGGAAATGAAGTCTTGAAGAAAATTGAATTCAATTGAAGTGGAATTGAAAAAAAAGAGTAAAACAAGTGCAAATCCCTTCAAAGATTTCGCATCTGCGGAAGACTGTGCGCTTATGCGACCTCGCATCTGCGAGGAGAAGGACGCATCTGCATAATTAAGCTGCCTTCACCAAGATCGCATCTGCGAGAGAAGAAATGCTTCTGCGCTTGGAGTTTGCATCTGCGATCGCGCTTCTGCGCGTGTAAGTTCGCTTCTACGGAGTCAGTGTTTCCCATCAAAGGTCGCTTTTGCGATAGGCTATACGCATTTGCGGAGCCGCACCTGCGAGGATCCTTCCGAAGGTGTGGTCAACAAGTTTCAGTTGAGGACTGTGTTGGAATTTCACATTTTCTCGATTCCGAACCCACAAATACATGACATAGCTTATTGAAAACGGGTCTTTGGAATATCTTTGAACATCTTTGGAAGCCTTGACTAGAGAAGACAAGTTTTGGAGCTAGGGTTATTGCACTCATACTTGGGTCTTAAAGATTTGAAGCTTTTGGTTGAGAAATTCTTACCCATTTATGTTCATTTCTTCATTTCCTTGCTTTGTATTGTATATCTAAGTGTGTAGTATTTTTTCCAACACTTGAATCTTGTTTATGGAAATATTCATATTAAAAGTGTGGTTCAAAATATTTTGTTGTGCTTATGTATTGAACGATTTTTATTTATTATGAAGTGAGTTATTGTTTCTTTAATTATTCTTGTTCTTTAATGTTTCCAAAAGGATTAGCTAACCCTAGGACTTTCCCATTAACTTCTAATTGATTTTGGAAAGATAATTTGGGGCTGGGAAAGGTTAATTAACAATAACTTGAGGCTTTAACCCTCACTTTATAGATTCTACCTAGGGATAGGATTGAACTACTTGTAGCCATATTCGGGCGTGCTTAATCTCTTAATCGGTTTAGGGATAATTCAATTAGGAATTCTTGTTAGTCTTCGGAAGAAGCTAATATGGAATTATTACCCGAGGCTAATTAGCATAAACTCGCTCATATTTGTAAAATCGTGAAATACATTGGATCGTTACTTGAGTGTAATTCCCTGTGCATCCATACTTGTAGCCATTGATCATTTTACTTGCTTTATAGGTTAGTTTAAATTTTTGCAATTAGTTATAAATATTTTCTCAAAACCATTTTAACTGTTTGGCTTAGCATAATAAGTGATAATTCTCTTACACACCTAATCGCCTACATATTTTTCTCTGTGGGATTCGACCCCGACTTATAGTTGGTAAATTATATTGCATGCGACCGTGTCCATTTACTTTTTAGTAGTGGATTTGGACGTCGCCAAAATTGGCGCCATTGCCGGGGAACAATTTGGTGTATTTAGGTTATTTGAGAAGTAAGCATAACTTCTTTGGTCCAAACTTGTGAATATTTGTGTAATTATCTTCTTATATTTGGTTATCTTCTTATTTGTTTTCTTCTTTGTTTTCTTAGTTTTTTGAAAAATGGCATCATATAATGATAATTGGTCGGATGGTAGTTGTTCATACTTTGATTACCCTTGTCCTTATTGTGGAGAACCACACTCGCGGTGAAATTGTTTAAATTCTCTCGAGGGCGAATTGTGCGCACAATCTCAAACTCATGAGTGGAGTATTTGTGATAAGTGTGGTCGTCAAAACGGCCATTGGGATAATAGTGCTTATTTGTCCTTCCCTTCCCCAAACCCCCGCTATGATGATTCTACTTTTGTGATGACAAGTATAGGGCTATGAAAGTGGAATAAATTGAGCATGGTCAAAATGGAGAGTTCAAGCTCATGGTGGAGTGCCTACTTGAAGGAGGAACCAAATAGCAAAATGCCTTGGAGGAGCTTTTGGAAAATAGTCTCCAAAATGATTTGGTGCTTGAAAGGTTGAACTTGCAAATGGAAGAAATGCTTAAATCTGTAGAGGTCCAAAAAGCCTCGGAAGTGAATGATAGCCAAGAGCCTTCCTTAGAGGTTGAAGCCGAAAATCCTTCTTTGGTACTTGATCAGAACCAAGAAGAACTCTCAAATGCTCAAAATTAGAGGATGATGCTCATGTTGGAGGCCATTCTTGAAAATGAGGAGAAGCAAAGCTTGGCACTCGAGGATTTAAAACAAGCACTACATCGAAATGATGAGAATATCCGCACTTTGGAAGATCAAATGAATATATTGGTTGAGGCTCACTATGCCCACCAACTTGAGAGTGTGGAAAGAGATCAAAAAGAGTCCGACATTGAGGAAGAAAGTGAGATTTATTTTAAGGAATCAAAAATTGAATATTCGTATTTTAAAGAATCAAGAATTGAATATCCGCCAACCGACACCATGCTTGTTAGTTATGCCAAGAAAAATAAGGTATTAGAGTCAACCGGTCTAATTGAAAATATGGTTGAGATTGACTCTAGTCCGGAGGAAAAAGAGGATGTCAAAATCCGGGAAAAATTACAATTTGAAGGCTTGAGGTCGCACTCCAAGCATTTTTCAACTTTGGAATTTCATGGTGATATAGGAATTGAGTCGTGAGAATCCATATGGAAGTGCAAGGAAGAAAACCAAGAGCCACACATTTTACAATTTGAAGGTACGAGAAGGCAAAATGACATTCCTCACATGAAAGCCAGGAAATGCAAAATGAAGAAATTGATATGTGGCTTGATCATCTACTTACACCCCCTGTTGCTCATGGTCAAAAGCTTGATTCCATGTTAGGTTCCCAATTCATATCGTCCAAGTGGCGAGAAAAGTGGTAAAGTTGATCCGCGTCGTGCCACGATGTTAAATACGGCGTTTGGTGGTAGGCAACCCAATGTTTTCAAAAATTTTAGTCGTTTTTTAAATTTCTTTTTTTAGAATAGTTTTTAATGTTATTTTTGACTAATCTGCAAAGTTTTAGAATTTTTGGAGTTGAATTAAGGAGTTTGAGGTGTTGAAATCAAACCAAAATAGTGGCTGCCCAATTTTGTCAAGTAGAACTCTGCTTCAACCGCATCTGCGGAAGTCCTCTCGTAGATGCAGCTTCACAGAAGCGCTCCAAAGCACCGCAGATGCAAACAGTTCGTAGAAGCGGTTGGTCTACCTCACAAGAGGAAGCGTAGAGACGGATAAAAATTCATAGAAGAAATCAAACGGGCAAAGATTAAAGCCCTATTGGTCTCTGGTAACACTCTAAATTATTACCTCAAACTCAAAAATTCTCTCTCTCATCTCTCACACAATATGTTTTCACAGTCAATCTCTCACGCACAGGACAACACGTTTATCATTCTCAGTTCTCTCATCTACTTTTATCTTCTTCATCTCATCGCCATGGCTGTTTTCTTTACAGTCCAGTTTTCATTTTTCTTCTATCAATTTTAGTTTTAGGAGCGAAGGACATTGGTTGAGATTGTGTTTGTGTGTGTTGCTAATGATGAAGAACATTTTTTTGGGGAATACTGAGTACCAAATTAGATTGAAGAAGCATAGCATTATCTCTGCATGTAATATGTTCGACAAATTGCACAAAGGAAGTTTTAATGCTAAATACCATAAATCAGTCTTAATAGATTCGTATGTTCATGGAGTGCACTAAATTCTAGAGTATAAATTAAGTGCTAAAATCATGTTTAAGAAGTGAAACCAACCAAAAATTTCTGGGCTTGTGAAACCCCTGATGAGCACCGCAGAAGCGAGAGAAGTGTCGCAGATGCGACCTAGCACCTGGGTTGAGGCTTCCGCAGGTGCAATTTTTTGTCAGTTGGGTAAGTCCGCAGATGCGAAAAAAATTCCACAAAAGAGAGACCGCACCCATGATGCATTTTCCGCAGGTGCGGTAACTAGGCAATTTTTCCAAAACCAATAGCTTTGCAACTGGAGCTTCCGGAGCCCGTTTGGCTCGATTCTTTGGCCTAATTGCATTGTTTTGAATTGCTTAACATGATTATAATGCCCGACTAACTTGGTTTTGAATTTTTAGGTACTTTAAGCTTCAAAGATGGACCCAACCTTGAACAAAAACGTGGCATTTAATCATGAAATTGAGGAAGAAGTTGTGGAACAATTTGACAATGAACACTTCATGTCTGCTGATTGTCATCGCCGGTATTATGACAACCTTCTCACAAAAAAGATTGTGCTTGAAAAGGGGATCGCCGAGGATAAATTGGTCGAGCTGCTTCCAGAATTCTATGGCCGTCTACAAACCTCCGGTTGGTCGTGCTTCATTTATACTCCATGAAAGGCAAATGAAGAGTGGGTTCGTGAGTTTTACGCAAATATTAAGCGTACAAACTTCACCGACCCACAAATCACCATAAAAGGCAAAATAGTGAGGTTTGGGACTAAATAGATAAATGACATTCTAGGGCTTCCTGATCATCCACTTGAGCCGGTGCGAGAAAAGGATCATTGCAACAACAGAGAATGGCTTCTAAACTTTATCCCGCATGCAAGAGAGCAAACTGGGCCAATAAGAGAAAGGGTTTGAAGTCCATCGATTTCACAGCGGAAGCCAAAATATGGCTCTACATCATCTGCAACAGAGTATCACCATGTGGAAATGTTTCAGATGTCTCATATACTAGACCCCTGATCATTGCATGTATATTATACGGAATTCATGTGAATTTCGGCCACTATATCCTGTAGGAGCTGAGAGAATATTTTCTAGACAATAGCCCAGGCTTAATGTTTCCTTCACTGATTACAGAGTTGTGCAGGAGGGCAGATGTTGAGGTGCGTAGCTCCGATCGTTGGCTACTAGCCGACAAACCCTTTCATCCGTTGAGAGTAACGGGCGAGGGTAGTGCAATAAAGAGTAAGAAGAGGAAAGTCACCACTGTTGTCGAACCAGAGTCATCCTCGCAGGCAGCATTTCCTAAGGGACCATTCTGAATGTTAAACTCACAACTTGACGTCATCTGTGACTTAGTGTCACAGCTCCCTAGTGGACCCTCACACCCCCAGCCTAGGCCCGAGTATTTTACCAGGGAAGAAATGAAGACCTACCTGGACAACCAGAAGAAGCAAGCAGAGTCTTATGAAAGTTGGCAGCTTCTGTTAGCAGACTCGAGGCAGCCTATGGCAACATGGCCAAGACACTTGTAGATCTTCATTCGGACTTCCAAAAAGAGAAAATGAGAAACAAGAAGAAAGGCAAGTTTTATGATAAAGATGTGGAGAGGCATCAACGCCATCTTCAAATGGGGGCACGAATAGGAAGATACCAATTGAGGACGATGATGATAGCAAAGAGTACTCCTTCATGTCGAGTGTTTCTGGTGATGATGCTGATGATACAGATAATGATGAGGCCGAGAATGTTCTTCACGATAGTGATTAGCCTTTCTCTCGTAGTCTTCTAGTCTGATGCAGACCTCAAGGAGACCCTCAAGATACTCTTATTTTATTTTGATATTGTGCAGTGAGGTCACTGCAGTATTTTTAGTTGGTGGTGGCTTTAGGGAGTATACTTCATTTGTACATTGATGCTTGACTTGTGCCCTTGCCGGGCTTGCCGGGCTTGCGGGGCTTATGCTTTTGTATGGATATTGTGTGCCCTTGTCGGGCTTGTTTTATTATTGCTTATCATGTGCTCTTGCCGAGTGTAGTTTGTGATTGGTGATATATTTGCGGATTAGTCGCTTTAGTTATTCTATTTTATTTTTTTTCATTTACTGTTAGTTGCTTTTGTTTTGTTTTTTTCTTTAGTAGTTTTAGTTATTTCATTTTTTTTCCTTTAGTGTTTATTTTATTTTCTTTATTAGTTTTTAGTTTATTTTACTTTTATATCTTTTAGTACTAATATACTTTTCAATAAATTTCCTTGGATTTTCTTTCTGCTACGGTTCTTTCCCGAGGAATATTTTTGTGCTGAACCCGGTGACTCTTCCCTATGATGGATGGCTTGATGACTTTCTTAAGGGAATTAGTCTTGTTTTGTTATGTGGAGACTTTTGGATTGTTTGGTACATAAAATTAGTCTCTTTTGTATGTGAAGTATGAATTAAGAATACCCTTTCGAATTTTTGTGGTAAATTGAAAAAGCAAGTTGCATGGGGAAGAATAATTTTTGTGAATAACTTTTTGGATCATTTGGTAACTCCTTGCCCACTAGTTGGCATGACATTGCTCTAAATGCTCTTGTTAAGAAGTGAAATTGATCCTTAGTTCATGTGCCATATGTGTTAGTTTTTGTTAAAAATAATTCTTGTGTTTACTTTTATCATCTAAAACTTGCTCGGATGGTCTTTCAATCCTAATGTTAACTATTTTGGTTGGAGGGATGACCTTAGTCATTCTTTGTGATCTTTGAAAAAGCCTCTTTAGTCTTTCGAGCCTACCATTGCATAAATATTATCACTATTTTACCCCATTTGAGCCTTTAACCTTTTCTTTGGCTACCTCATTACAAACCTTTACCCTTTTGTGAAATAATTCCCTCTTTTGAACCCGTCCCTCCTTGAATGTTAAGAATAAGGCTAAAAGCCTAAGTTGGGGGTGTTGATTAATAGGGAAATGGTGAAGATGTACATTGTGAGTATAAACATATACCTCAAAGTTGTTTATGTGAAGATACTCAAGCTCCAAAGTAAAATAGTTGCAAAAAAAAATGGAGTCTTGAGAAAATTAGAGAGGTACTTTAAGTTTGTTCTATTTTGGTAACTAGATATCAATAAGGGCTATGTGTTTTAAAAAGAAGCAAAGTGCAAAAAGAATGAGTAATGTGAGTATTGTTCATGGAGGATGTAGTTACTTGTATCCTAAATACTTATCCTACCCTTCCATAAACCTACATACAAGCTTGAAAAGTCCTTATGGGATCTCCAACCGAATGTTCTTGAATAGGCGGCGAATTAAAATAAGGGCAAGCTTATGGCATGATATTTTGTAACACTTGAAATTCTTTGTTGAGAATGAGTGTCATGTCTTTGTGCATTTGTCCCTTGTATTGTTATTGTAAATATGTTGATTTTGGGACTTTCTTTCTTGTGAGGGAACATGGATTAGGATGGATTGGTGACATTGATATATCCCGAATTGAGTAAATTGAGCATATGTAGTAGACTAGTTCTTTTGAGTCACTTCTTGAAGCTTTTTGTTGTCACTTGATTATTTTTAAAACTCCTTTGCATTTCTTGAAGTTGTTTCTAAATGAGGAAGTTATTTGGTTGATATTCACATGCTTGATCCTAATTATTGGTACCAACAAAATCCATAAGTATGGTGCTTAATTGGAGAATGTGATTTGTGAATGATAGCAATGCTACTTGTGCTTTAAATGGTAGAACCTCATTGAATTGTTGGTTAAGTTGTGGGTGTTGATGAGTGGCGATTTTACCATTTATTCTAGTCTCTTTTCTTTAGATTTTGCATCCTTTAATTATAATATGAGGTTGTTTATGGTGTGTACTGCTAGTATTTCAGGGAAATGAAGTCTTGAATAAAATTGAATTCAATTGAAGTGGAATTGAGCAAAAAAGAGTAAAACAAGTGCAAATTCCTTCAGTTGTTCCGCATCTGCGGAAGACTGTGTGCTTATGAGACCTTTCATTTTCGAGGAGAAGGCCGTATCTGCGAAATTAGGCTACCTTAACGGGGATCGCATCTGCGAGAGAAGAATCGCTTCTGCGGACGCGCTTCTGCGCTTGGAGTTCGCATCTGCAATCGCGCTTCTACGTGAGTTAGTCCGCTTCTGCGGAGTAAGTGTTTCTCATCAAAGTTAGCTTCTGCGATAGGCTATCCACATCTGCGGAGCCGCACCTGCGAGGATCTTTCCGCAGGTGCGGTCAACGGGCTTCAGCTGAGGACTGTGTTGGCATTTTACATTTTCTCGATTCCATACCCACAAATACACGACCTAGCTTATTGAAAACGGATATTTCTCATATCTTTGGACATCTTTGGCAGCCTTGAATAGAGAAGACAAGTTTTGGAGCTAGCGTTCTTGCACACACATTTGGGTCTTGAAGATTTGAAGCTTTTGGTTGAGAAATTCTTACCCATTTATGTTCATTTCTTCCTTTTCTTGCTTTGTATTGTATATTTAAGTGTGTAGTATTTTTTTCAACACTTGAATCTTATTTATGAAAATATTCATATTTAAAGTGTGGTTTAAATGTCTTGTTGTGCTTATGTATTGAATGATTTATTATTTATTATGAAGTGAGTTATTGTTTCTTTAATTATTGTTGTTCTTTAATTTTTCCAAAGGGATTAGATAACCCTAGGACTCTCTTCGAATTGATTTTGGAAAAAATAATTTGGGGTTGGCAAGAAAATTAATTAACAAGAACTTGAGGCTTTAACCCTCATTTTATAGATTCTACCTAGGGATATGATTGAACTACTTGTAGCCATATTCGGGTGTGCTTAATATCTTAATTGTTTTAGGGATAATTCAATTAGGAAGTCTTGTTAGTCTTCGGAAGAAGCTAATATGGAAGTATTACCCGAGGTTAATTAACATAAACTCGCTCATATTTGTAAAATCGTGAAATACATTGGATCATTACTTAAGTGCAATTCCCTATGCATCCGTACTTGTAGCCATTGATCATTTTACTTGCTTTATAGGTTAGTTTACATTTTCACAATTAGTTATAAATATTTTCTCAAAACCATTCTAAGTGTTTGGTTAGCATAATAAGTGATAATTCTCTTACACGCCTAATCACCTACATATTGTTCTCTATAGGATTCGACCCTGACTCATAGTTGGGTAAACTATATTGCATGCGACCGTTAATTTACTTTTTAGTAGTGTATTTGGACGTCATCAATAATCAATACACATGCGCATAGAACCATCCTTCTTCTTTACAAACAAGTTCGGAGCGCCTCAAAGTGTTACACTAGGCCGAATGAAACCCTTATCAAGCAACTCATGCAACCACTCCTTTAAATCTGTCAACTCTAACGGGGCCATACGATATGGTGGAATAGAAATGGCCTGAGTGTCCGGTAACAAATCAATACCAAAATCGATATCCCTATCGGGCCGCATGCTCGGAAGATCCACCAGAAATACATCTGGATAATCCCTCACTATCGTAACTGACTCAATGATAGGAGTAACGACACCGACATCTCTCACATATTATAGATATGCATCACATACCTTTCCAACCATCCGATGTGCCTTAAGGAAAGAGACCATCCTGTTAGGAACATAATCTAAAGTACCTTTCCACTCTAACCGCGACAAACCTAGCGTAGCCAACGTCACCATCTTGGCATAACAATCAAGGATAGCATGATAGGGAGACAACCAGTCCATGCCCAAAATAACATCAAAATCTACCATACTAAGCAACAATAGGTCAACTCTGGTCTCAAAACCACCAAGAATAACAAAACACGACCTATACACACGATCAACAACAAGGGAATCTCCCATAGGCGTGAACACAGAGACAGGGGAAATTAGATAATCATGAGATATATCCAAATACGGAGAAAAATAAGACGATACATAGGAATAAGTGGATCCTGGATCAAATAAGATTGATGCATCTCTATGACAAACCGGAATAATACTTGTGATAACTAAGTCGGATGCAACTTCAGCTATCCTAGCAGGAAGAGCATAATATCTGGCCTGGCCTCCCCCTATAGGGTGACCTCTACCTGCCCGACCTCCATCTCTAGCTGGTTGTGCAGGTGGAGTGGCAACTGGTGCGATAACCACGGCTTGAGAAGCCTGAGGTCCATGTGGAATACATGGGGCCTGTATAGTCTGTGGAGGTGCACCCCTCCTGAGTCTAGGGCAATCCCTCACCATATAACGAGTGTCACCACACTCAATACAAGCCCTCGGAGGACGTAGTTGTTAGAATTGGCTCAGGACTGATCGGCTGGACTGATCGCTGAAAGCACCCTATGCAGGAGGTGCATTAGACAATGGCGGTGCATAATGGGTAACCTGAGGCCTTGGAGTGGCCGAAATATCACTAGGCGTTGGAAGTGTTGAATGAACAGGGCGACTCACATAGCCCTACCATGACAGTCTACAAATGGGGCACGGACACCACTATATGTGCCAGAATCTCGAGGCCCATTGGCCTCCCTCCCTTCTCTCTCCTGATTCCACATTCCCTCTAATCTCCTAGCAATCTCCACTACCTGCTGGTATGGGATATCCATCTCCAACTCTCGAGTCATGCTGAATCTGATACCAAGTTTGAGCCCCTCAATAAATCGACGAACTCACTCTTTGGTAGTAGTAACCAAGGCTGGTGCATGCTTGGACAAATCACTGAACCGGACTTCTTACTCTGATACGGTCATGGAACCCTGGCACAACTGCTCAAACTCTACGCGCCATGCATCCCTAAGACTCTAGGGAACTAAATCCCTCAATAACATCTCTGAGAACTGATCCCAGGTGAGTGAAGCTACCTCGGATGGGCTACCCAACTCATACGCCCGCCACCACTGATAAGCCGCTCCTTTGAGCTGGAACACACTGAAAGCAGCCCCACTCGACTCCACAATACCCATAGTATGGAGGATACGGTGGCACTCCTCCAGAAGACCCTAGGTATCCTCTGAAGCCAACCCATTGAAAGTAGGAGGGTGGTACTTATTATACCTCTCGATCCTGAGCTACTCCCCCTCAGAAGTTGTTGCCCTAACCTCGGGCTGAACTGGGGAAACAGACTGCACTAGTAAGACCTCTAGTACCTAGTTAACCTGGAATTGCTGCTCCGAGGTGCAGGTGGCAGGAGTCTGTGCTCCTCGCCTGTCCTGAGATGTGGCAGAAGCAAGTGGGATCAACCTTGCCTGAGCTAAAGTGTCAAACATGCTCAAAAAGTGGGTGAGGGTCTCCTGAAGTACTGGAGTAGTAACAGGCATCTCAGGTGCTTGCTCTCCAACTGGAGATACTGGTGGCTCCTCTGTAGCAGCTCGTGCGGGTGCTCAGGCTGCACCACGTGGACGTCCTCGGCCTCTACCCAACCCCAGCCTCTAGCGTCTCTAGCAAAGGGCGCGAGTGTCTGATCATCAGATCCAGTTGTGCGTGTCCTCACCATTTGTGAGAGATTAGAGATTTAGAATTCTGAAGTCAACAAATTCGCACGATAAGGAATCAAAGAAGTGAAACTTTTCCTAACAGTTCCATATCCTCCCGAAGAAAAGTACAGACGTCTCTGTACCGATCCGCGAGACTTTACTAAACTTTCTTGTGACTCATAACGCCTATGAACCTAGAGCTCTGATACTAACTTGTCACAACCCCAATTTTCCTCATTAGGATGTCGGTGACGGCAGCTAGTCTCTAAGACTAGGTAAGCCTAACAAAGATGTGGAATAACTGAATTAATAATTTAAAATCTCAAAACTTTAACAATTATATTAAACACAGTCTGCAACTCAACATGTACAACTCCCAAAACCCGACGAAATATAAGTCACGAGCTCTATGAAGTGATACTAATTGTCTCTATACAATAGTGTCTAAATAATAACAAGGAAATAAGATAATCCAGGTGGAGGGGAATCTGAGGCCTGCAGACATTGGCAGGTGTACCTTGAAGTCTACACACATCGACTCTACTCACTGAAGCTCGGACTGGTATGAAGTACCTAGATCTGCACAAAAATATGTACAGAAGCGTAGCATGAGTACACCACAACGGTACCCAGTAAGTGCCAAGCCTAACCTCGGTAGAGTAGTGACGAGCTCAGGTCAAGGCCCTACTAGAAATAATAAGAAACAGACTAAGAATGATGAACAATAACAACCGGAATGAACAAATCAACAGAATGGTATTTCAGAACTTAATACTTCGCCTCAATGTGAATCACGACATTTATATCTCAATACCAATTTCAACAACAAGATATTCCACGATTTAAAACCTTCAAGTAAATAGTTCGACAACTAAGTAATGAACATGGAATAAGGAAATAAGAACTTCAACTAAACATGTAGGGAAATTAGCATGTGAGAGAATAAGACAAGTAGACATGTGAAAATAGACTAAGAACGATGAATGCAACATGTTAAGATAACTTAATTAAGGCATAAAAGGAATTTTACATAGCTAAAACCGGTAATTTCCAAATTTAGCACGTGTACACACTTGTCACCTTGTGTACATGGCTTTAACACATCACAATTATCACAAACAACACCAATCCTAAGGGGAATTTCCCCCACACAAGGTTAGGAAGGTCACTTACCTCAAATCACACTAAATCAATCCACTAATAGGCCTTTCCCTTGATCTTCCAACTTTGAACGGCTCGAATCTAGCCAAAACAACTTCATACTATGAATATAAACTATAGGAAACTAATTTGAATAATAAAATTACGATCTTTGCAAAGAACTAAAAAGCCAACCCAAAAGTCAACCCCGAGCTCGCGTTTCGGATCCCGACCAAATTTACAAATTCGAACACCCATTCGATATAATGAGTCCAACCATACAAGAATTACTCAAATCCAATCTCAAATAGAATTTCAAAACTCAAAAAATTAGCCTAAGAAGTTTTTACCATTTTCTCCCAAATTTCCAACTCAAATTGCTAATTAGATGATGAAATTATCAATAGATTCATGTAATTTAGCCAAAATCGAGTTAGGAATTCTTACCTCAATGTTCTCTGTGAAAATCTCCCGAAATTTCGCCTCACATCGAGCTCTCTAAGTCCAAAATTTGAAATATGAATAAACCCTCCACGTTGAAACTTAAATCTGCTGCCCACTGATTTACACATCGTGATCGCGGAAATCCCTTCACGATCATGTAACGCAAATTCTGCCCAGCTCCAATTTACTCTTTGCGATCGCGTGAAACCAATCGCAAACGCGATAAAAAAGCTGCCTCCATTTTGGGATCGCATCCGAGGCCACGCGATCGCGTAACACAAACTGCGCCAACCCCCAGCCTCGCCATTCCTTTTACGCGAACGCGACCTCCTTCACGCGTTCGCGATTCGCTGACAACTAACCTTTCGCGATAGAAAACCTCCTCTCACGATCGCATAGAGAAAATTTCCTCCAGTTCCAAACTAATCTTCGCGATCGCACCAATCCACTCGCAATCGCGTATAATTAAACCAGAAGCACCAGATTCAGCAATCTTCAGTGTTCTGAAATGCGCCGAACATGGTTCAAATTACACCTGAGGCCCCCGGGACCTCAACCAAACATACCAACAAGTCCTAAAATATTATATGAACACACTCGAAGCGTCAAATCACATCAAACAACACTTGAACCACAAACCGTGCATTGATTCAAGCCTAGGGAACTTATGAACATTTGAATTCCAAAACAAATGTCGATTCACACCAAAACAACTCCGATTGACTTCAAATTTCACACACAAGTCATAATTGACATTATGGACCTATTCCAACTTCTGTAATCATGATCCGACCTCGATACCAATAAAGTCAACTCTCAGCCAAACTTCTCAAACCTTAACTTTCCTAACTTCTCCAATTCTTGCCGAAATGACCTACGAACCTCCAAATCAACATCCAGATATGCTCCTAAGTCCAAAATCACCATACGGAGCTATTGGAAATTCCTAAACTCCATTCCAGAGTCTTATTCACAAAAGTCAAACTATGGTCAACTCTAACAACTTAAACCTCCAACTTAGGGACTATGTGTACCATTTCACTATGAAACTTTCCCGAACCCGAAACCAAGTACTCCGACAAGTCGCGTAACAACAATATAATACAGAGGAGATAATAAAAAGGGGATCGGGGCCAATATACTCAAAACAACTAGCCGGGTCGATACATCCCGTCCGGACCCACTTCTATACTGTATAAATACACCAAAAATATGTTTTTGAAGGATCTTTTGACCTATGAAAGATTTGAGAAGCAACTAAGGCAAGGAGACACAAGAATTCATCAAGATTTTAACCAACAATCGGTGCAATATGTGAGTTTGTATTGAATCATTAGCATTGATATTTTCTATGTCCTTAAATATTATTGAGATGAATTTTTATATTACTATGGAGTAATTTCACTTAGGGTGTTGACAGATATGGTGTATTAATAATTTGATTAGGAATTTGATTTTTGAAAATTGATTGAATTAATTTATGGAGATTTAACTAGTATTGTGAAGTGTTTATTATTTTGCTTAATCGAAAGAGGAGATTTATATTAAATCTTTTTACATCCTATGATCTAGTTTAAATTCGTGATTCAACTAGGTAATTGAAAGAGCATCTTGAATTATTAATCGAACTAGAAAATAGGAAAATATTCGTGAGAAGTTGCCCTTTTGACTAAAACCATCATTTTATTCGTTGCAATTGTTCACCGTGCTTCAATTGGATTAATTATTGAAATTAAAGTTTAATCGAAAGAGGAACTTTAACTTATAGTATAATCTAATTATCTGGTGAATTCATGAGAATCAACGATGTTATAGAGAGAATTACTTCAAGAATTAGATCCCGAGTCAATTATCTTGCACCTGTCTAGTTAATTACCCTTGTTTCTCCCACTAATATTTCTTTGTTGCTCAACTGCTGTCTTCCACGATCAATTGATAATTGCTTAATTTTTAGTAGTTAATTATAGTTGATAATCATTCAATCAAGTGTAATTTTTATGGATAGTAATTAACTAAATATTATTCGAGCATTGTTTAAATTCAATTCATGTGGAGATGATAATTTAACTAAACTGTATTTGACTAGAGAGCAATAATTTTTTATTGTGTTT
Source organism: Nicotiana paniculata (assembly GCA_005239505.1). Lineage (NCBI taxonomy): Eukaryota > Viridiplantae > Streptophyta > Magnoliopsida > Solanales > Solanaceae > Nicotiana > Nicotiana paniculata. Next base: position 58,055 of record ML307220.1, on the reverse strand, counting down.
TGCGCTTGTCAAATTCTGGCACCGTTGTCGGGGATTGGCAATCAATAGTGTTCAAAATAGTTTTTGCTACTAATTCAGAATACAATTTTACTTGGTTGTATTAACGTTTTCTCATGTCACTTCTAGCTATGACAGATAGTAGTACATATGATCGGCGTGATACATGTCTGGCATAATAGTTTCCCCTTCCAAAATTATCTTTTGGTTCCACGTGTTGCGCTTCGAACTTGAACGGAATGACATCTCCCTTGAAATCTGCCTTCTACTAGACCATATTGGAAACCCGAGGTATGACTTATTTTCTTTCGGCTTGTAACATTACCCTTATGGGAGCGTAACGGTAGATACCCCGCAGCCCGATCAGCACCAAGTGAGTAGTACCCTTCGATCTGATGATGAACTCATTACTAAAAAACCATTCAAACATCCAATTTACCTACTCGTCTGTCAGATTGTTGAAGAAACACACCCAACTTACAGCATTTCCAAGCTTTGCAAACCTGCTTGGAATAAATGTCATTTTCTTTGGATGATGGTTGGATATATAGTCATTTAATGGCCTTAGCAGAAGCTCTTGACGGTACCCTCCTCTCTGAAAGTGTTCCAGCAGCCAGACTTGAAGTAATAGATTACAACCCTCAAAGTGTCTGAATCCCTGCTTGCACCGATCTAGAGCTCGGTACATCTCAGCTACGATCATGGCGATGATAGTTTAAGTTTGTCCCTTGATACCATCCATCAAGGTCCTGGCGACCATGGCTAAGCGAGTATGAACTCTTCCTCCTTTCGTTGGAAAGATCAACTGTCACGACCCGAATCCTAACCCAGGTCGCGATGGCGCCCAACACCGCAGTCAGGCAAGCCAACCATTATCTACTAGTGAGTTTCATGTAGTCTACCAAAAACATTTTCAGCACTTGCTTAACTTAGTTTTGAGACATTAAGTAGAAACGGACAACTTAGGCAACTTTATGAAAAATAAATAATCATGAAGTCATAATTAACGATTACATCCCAAGAAAAAGTCTACTAGCATGTGTTCCAGGAACTAGTGTCACAAGTCTACAGGCATCTAGTAGAATAATATCAAAAGAATAAAAGTTTGTCCTACTGTCTGAGTAAGTGTAGACAGAAATGGCAAAAGAATAGCTCCAAAGTGCTGCTGGGAGTCGCCAAGAGAAGCAGCTCACCGTGGAGTCTAGACCAGGTATATATATCAGGGACGAACTCCGGGTTGATAGTCAGATGCAGCCGCCTCAGAACCTGTACAATTAAGTACAGAGCGTAGCATGAGTACATAAACAATATGTACCCAGTAAGTATCCCGCCTAATCTCGAAGAAGTAGTGACGAGAGGTCGACGTGACACTTACTAGGGTCAAAATAATATGTTTTAAAAGTAAGGCTAAGCAGGGATGACAATCATGAATAATAATGAAGACATGAACATCAAATATCCTTTACAGTTACCTTTATGTGCCAAGTTCTCTAGCATACAAATTACCTAGTTTTCCTTTCTTCATGGTATTTTACATAAATGTAGTCACAGAACACCCAACATCTAAAACACACATAACATCCCGCGAACATACGGCTGACACAACGCGAAAATAAATGTGCACTGCTGAAGGGCCGAACGGCTCGAACTATAGATGCATCTATTACACCGCTCATGAATCGAGCATGCGACGCGGTTGACATAATAGTAGGGATACCCCGCTCGCGAATCATACATGCGACGCGGGTTCTCGTATATATAAACATAATTAACAGAAAATCAAGAAATTCAGTAGAGAATATACTTACGGATAAGTTTCAAAAATATAAATTTCAGAATGTAACCTCCTAGATGCTCACTTAACAATTCAAGGATCTTAGGCAACCTAAAATAACATTTAAGATTATAGTTACGGCACATAAGGCATGCTTGTGAATCCTAAACCCTTGATATAACATAATAGTAGCTACGCACGGACTCTCGTCACTTCGTGCGTGCGCAGCCCCCACAAATAATGACATGCAATTATTTATATCCACCTAGGGGGACAATTCCCTCTTGCAAGGTTAGAAAGGAGACTTACCTCGGGCCAAGCCTACTTTCCGAGTCAAGAACACGCCTGAAACTCCAAATTCGTCGCCCAAGAACTCGAAGCTAGCCAAACATCATAGTAACAAGTCAATCTATGCTCAAAAGTCCCTAATTCTCTTACTTAAATGGTCATTTCAACCCAAATTGGAAAAGCCAAAATTTTTGAAGGAAACTATCACCCATGGCCTAAAAATTAATATTATATAGTTTTTGTATGATTCCTTAACAAATTTCTTGGAAATTTCCCATTTTTGTCAAAAACCTAGGTTTTACTCTAAACCCGTGATTTACATTAATTTGATGTGTTAATCTACCTAAGAATTCAAGTATTAAGCTAAATTTAAAGTAGGAATTACTTACCTTACAGTAGCTAAGTCGAACACCTTCCTTGCATGCTCTCAAAATCGCCCAAAGATGAAGAATAGTGTTCAAAAATGGCAAAGTTACGTATTTAAAATGAAGCTCATTGCCTACAAGATTTTTGCACCTGCGGCTCTAGGACCGCATCTGCGGAGAAGGGGAAGGGGTCCTGGCTCGCACCTGCGGAGCGGAGTCCGCACCTGCGGCTCCGCTTCTACAAAAAGGAGTCCGCATCTGCGGAAATGGGCAGCTCCCTCAGGAGTGGCACCTGCGAGGCTGGGACCGCAGAAGCGGTCTCGCACCTGCGACTTGACCTCCGCAGGTGCGGTCGCACCAGATCTGGTGCACCAGCAGTCATTTAAGACTGGTTTTTGCCTCGCTCGATGCCCGAATGGCATCTAGGACCACCCGAGACCCCGTCCAAGTATACCAATAAGTCGTAAATCATAATACGGACTCACTCAAGCCTTCGAAACATCCGAAACAATGCTAAATCTAAAAATCATACCCCAGAACCTATTGGATAAAACTTAAGAACTTTAAGTTCTTGAATTCGCTTTTGATACGCCGAACCTACCTATACTACTCGGAATGACACCAAATTTTGTGAGCAAGTCATAAAGGACATAACGGAACTATTCTCGGTCTCAGAATTCCATTTGGAACTCGATAACACAAAAACACATTCCAAACCTCAAGTTTTAACTTAAGGAAACCTTAATTCACTACTAGGCGTCGAAACGCCCCCGGGTCATCCAAAACCCGTTCTGAACACATGCCCAAGTCCAAAATCACCATACGAACCTACCGGAACCTCTGAATCTCGATCACGAGGTCGTTTACTAAAAGTGTTGACCGAAGTCAAACTTGTCCTTAAAGGCCAACCTTAAGGAACGAACGGGAAGTCTCATTTAGGGGTACGGGGTTATAGAACGCGAAATGACCGGTTGGGTCGTTACATCAACAATCCCAGGGCGGAAAATGAAAACATAAATTCGGCGATGTCCCCATCCCAAAGAAGTAATGGCTAGTTTATCATGATGAAGACGATATGAGTTTCTATGCCCATAACGCTCGTAAAGAAACTCAAAAGGGATGTATGATTTTTTTAGACATAGCAGTTCTATTCTTCTTAAAACCCAACATTTTCAGAAAATAGCGAGGAGTACAATTCTCTGGTACCATTAATCCCCGACTATCCCATGGTAACTTGGCGAAACCTCCTATTTCTTCTAGGAGAGGAGTCATTTCTAAATTGTCGAATCGGGAAACAGTTCTTTTCTCATCCAAGAACATGGTGGCGGTCTCAATCAGCTCCCTATTTGGTTGAATGTTCAACAAAGATGGCATGTCACCAATTACTCTCCTCACATGATTATTGTCACAAGGCGCAAGGTCTTTCCACCAGTCAAGTATCGAAGGCGGGATATTCTGGACCATACCGAACCTGGGAATTTCGTGCTTCATTTTCTGCAAACAAGCAAAGGTTAGCCCTTTCCCCCTCCAGATTTGACTACTTACACAATAATGATCAACACGTTGGCACATTTTCTCCAAGTAATGCACATAATATGATAGTGTCCATTAGGATTGTGGAAAATCCATCGGACTTTGGACAAGGCTCATTTTAGCGAATTGTTACATTAACAATGCTTCAACGTGTACTAGGTTTAGCATGATGCATGTACATTTCAAATTGGAGTAGGGTTGCTAGAAGGGTCTAGAATGGTACTCCCAAGTGGACAACTTGAGAGGGAAAGGCACGGAACTGTCGACTGCACCGTTGATCGACTAGTCTACCGCAAATAAGCCTTTTCGATTAAAAATGGTGATTTCAGGAAAGCGCGGACACTTATCAAGCGCCGCTATGTTGATAATTGGCACGAGTGAAGTATGATGCGGAGCATGCTATACACAAAAATAATAACATATTGCCAAATACTTGCATGATAAAAGTATGTAAAAGCAGTAAATAAAATAGCAAAAGTGAACATGAAGAGAAAAGAGAAGAAAGCCAAAAGAGAAAACTCAGTTTAGCTCATAAAAAATATGCGATAATGTAATGAAGCAGGTAGGGAAATAGGGATGGGACAGTCATAATATAGCAGTCTTAGACAAGATGAAAGATAAAGAGAGAGGTCGTACATGTCATAGCAAACAAAGGAGAATAAGGGAAGGGATGTGCATGTCATAGAAAAATAAGGTGAATGGGGAAAGGGAGGTGCATGTAATAGCGTTTTAAAACAAATAAAGGCAAATAGGGAAAGGGATGTGCATGTAACAGAAATTTAAGATAGATAAAGTAATCCACATAAGGCAAGTTTATTATGGTAAGAGCCTAAGTATTCCCCAGCAGAGTCGCCGTGCTGTCGCGCCCCGTTTTCTCACGAAAGCGGGTTTTGACGTGTAAAAACTCTTTTAAAAGGGCATTAAAATAGAAAAGTTGCCACCTAACGATATTAAGGTGTGTTAGGGTGTCTATGTGCAAATAATTCCATTTTAAATAGTATGTTGCCAAAGATCGGGTAAGGGCTCAAATTAACTTGAAGAGAAGGTGTTAGGCACTCTTCGAGGTCCACAATTGTGGGTCCCGACGAAATTTACTCTTATACAGATTATAAATCATAACTATCCTAAGGAATCATATAAGTGAGGGAAAACACGAAATTTAAAGGTTCTATTTATGAACGCGTGCAAAGAAATCGGACCATAAATAGACGAAACAATACAAGTCTTAGAGGATATATGGTACAACTTGATTATTCTATGTTCGATGATTAAAGGTGAACAATAAATGCATGAAGAAAGGGGGTCCTAATTATTTTAGCGTAAAGGATCACCCCATACAACATAAATAATATTTCGTAACTCCCTTAAGGTTAGGGTTGCTCATATTATTCAGCGGGAACAAACTATCATCTCCTGCTACCCGATTACTATATTAAAGTAGTTTACCTAAAGGCGTTCTAATTCAATTCTAAGTTATGTCCTATGTGTGCTCTACCTGTCCCATGCCTATGGCCTAGGAGGCTTTGGAACTCTATGTCGGTGGTTCTAGACTTCAATTAGGATGCTCAAAATGATAAAACTAGCGCACATTCTAAAACACGCAGGACTACACATAAGTATAATTAAAGGCTCAAATTAACCTCCACACATAAACAACAAATGCGCAGGGGCAATTAGGCAGTAGATAATTTCACACGCAATAGACATAGTTTCTATGTGATTCTGGTTCCCAGTGTTGTAGAGGCAGCGTTGCAGCTTTAAACTAATGAGTTTCAGATTAAAGGTATTACAAACCTATGGGTATGACATCTACATGGTTCATGTGATAAGACAATGAAACGATCTCATAATTCTGAACTATCAGTGTTGATTTTATAGACATGTGTCTCGAGAAGGTGACAGTATCCTATAGACAGGATTTCTAAATAGTTGATAACTACTCTAAATTTTGTAACACTTTACTCCTATATGCATGTCATTTAGGCGGGGCAGTGTAATGAAAATAACAGAAGTAGTTGATTAAAAGATTAGGGTCCTATATTCATGATATCAAGATGGCAAGTACACTAAAAATAATAGAAGCAATAGACCGATTGATTATTTGAAGTCCTATAGGCATGGTTTCTAGGTTGACAAAGCAAAACATGCGTTATTGTATCCTATATGCATGTTGTCTGAGTGTGCACAATAGTAGACCTGGAAACAAGTATATCAAATACTCAAACATGCTTTAGACAATTGAGTGAAGTGTGTGCGATTTCCTATAAGCATGCTTTCTATGAGCGTATAGAAATAGAGCATGTCAAACAAAAATAGCAAACAAAGCCTGTAGACCCTACAGGCATTTTTTCTACCCTTTTATGCAAATAGAATATACCCGTTTCCATAATTTCATTAATTTCCCCATCATTCAGTTTTACAAGTTGTTACAGACCATATTGAATGATTACAGGCCCAAATATGAATATAGAATACCCTAGTACACATATGGGCCTTCAGACAGGCTTAGAGCTTCATATGGACTGCAGGCCCAAACTCCAGGTGTCGACAGTGTTCGTCAGACCTCCAGTGCCAAATCAGGCCCAACATACCAGGCCTAAACAAATAGTTTCTTACCCAAATGGATTACAAACTTGGCCAAACGAGTAACAAACTACACTTGGGATTAATTGAACAACATTTTGAAGTCTACACGCTGAATTCTTGAAACTATATCTAACAGTAGTTTTCACTAAAGCATATCGACAAGTTCATAGGTATACATAAGGCAGATTCATGCTTGCATTCTTTGAAAATAAAGCTAAGGTGACAGGATTGACCAACATGAGGTAGAACACTACTTCAAGTAATGTTTTAGAGCAAAACATGGTCCAGGATTAGCATAAAGAACTTAGTCACGAGATTTTAAACATGAGAGTCTAATAAAATCATGGACAGAAAGCCAACAGATTATAGTCCTCACATAAGGATGTCTAGCATGAGAAACTGATGAAAATAGCATAACTAAACAAATTGGTGGACATGGTCTACAAACAAACCTTAATTTGAATATGCTAAGCACCAGTCATAACACAAAGGCTTAAGCAACACCAGAACTTAATAGGCAAGAATAAATAACAAACTAGACTATTGAATTACACATAAGAGAAAAGCTGGATAATACACTTTCACCTTGTCAACCATAGGTACTACTAGACATCATAGGATTAAGTCAGGCACGGAACACACCTTAAGTTCACAATTAGCAGGGCAATACGTTTGGCTAATAACATGTGTAAGAGCTAATTCTAGTAAAGTATTAAGTACACATGAATGATCTGAGAGGAATTAGAACACATGAGTTGATTTATCATAAAGATATAGAATAGGGAAAGGATATAAACTCAGGATGAGCGGAAGGTATAAACAAATAGGGCAAGGATATAAACTCAGGATGAGCGGCCGGTATAAAAATTCAAAAACACAAACAAGAAAAACACTAGGCTGGGCATGTTTAAGGTAATGAGGATCATTTATGCTGAACACATACAGAAAGGAATACATCAGAGTCAGAAGTTGGACAAGTTCATATTCTAGAAAATTTCTGAGTCATAAAATGATAGGGATAACACAATAGCATACATATTCACAAAGTTTAAGTGATATAGATGTACAAACATGAACACACGAGAAGGAATGAAATTGAAAGAACCAAAGACACTTACCAGTTGCAAATTAATTAATGGGTGAAAAAAAATAATAATTCCAATGATACTTCACTCGTTGACAACAGAGAGAGCAGCAGAACCCAAAACTCAGTGCGTTAGAGTTTCCAAGTGTAACGACCCGGCCGGTCGTTCCGTGAGATTTACCCCGTTTCCCCAATTTCTGCTTTATCATATATTGCTTAGCCTGTTTATGTTCTGTTGGGTCAGTTGGTTTGGGTTCGGAGTAGTCATGGTGAGAATTGAGGCATTTAGTCTCTTAAAGTAGCCTAATAGTTGAAAAAGTCAACTGAGAGTTGACTTATTGGTGAACGACCTAGGAATGCGGATTATATGGCTCGGAATGCTTCTTTAGGTGATTTGGGACTTAGGAATGTGTTCGGAATGAAGTTTTGATTTCCGGTGTAGAATTAGGCTTGAATTAGCGAAAGTTAGTTTTTGGCGATTTCCGGTCGGTAGTGGAAAATAAGCTATCGGGGTCAAAATGGGATTCCAGAAGTTGGAGCAGGTTTGTAATGTCATTTTGGATATGTGTGCAAAATTTCAGGTCAATCGGAGGTGTTTTGGTTGGTTTCGGCATCATTGGCAAAATTTAAAAGTTTCAAAGTTCATAGGTTTGAATTTGATGTAATTTTGGTGTTTTCGTGTTGTTTTTGGTTTATCGAAGGCTCGACTAAGCTTGAATGATGTTATGGGATGTGTTTGTATGTTTGGTTGGGGCCCCGAGGGGCTCGTGATTGATTTCGGATGGTTGGCGGAGTTTTGAACTTAAGAATTTGCAGCAAATGGCTGCTGGTGTGGCCACACCTACGGATGGGTAGCCGCAGGTGCGACGCCGCAGGTGGGAAGGTCAATGCGCAGGTGCAAAAGGAGGCTAGGCAGGAGTAGTTCGCAAGTGCAAAGAGTTGGCCGCGCCTGCGAAGCCGCAGGTGCGGAGAAGAGATCGCAGGTGCGAGAATTGGTCCATTAGTGGGATTTCGCAGGTGTGCACCTGGGACCGCAGGTGCGGGTCCGCAGGTGTGAGGAAAGGTCCGCAGGTGCGGATTAGCTGGGCAGAACAGTATAAAAGAGTGCCTCCACGAAATTTTGGTTATTCTACCATTGTTGCATGCGGTTGGAGCTTATTTGATGGCAAATTGAAGAGAGAATTCAAGGGTCTTCAGTGGAGGTAAGTTCCCAGATTATTAAAGTCGTTTATATGCTATTTTGTTCGGATTAGGCTTGTAATTTGAAGGATTCAAATATTGTTTTTAAACTTCATATTCTTACTATTATCAATAAATTCGTTTAAAATTTTATTTTTACGGGAAATTGAATTTAGCTTAGTTAAAAAGGGCGGCTTGCCTGGTTCCACGACAGGCGCCATCACGACTCTGAAATTGGGTCGTGACAAGATGGTATCAGAGCGCTAGGTTAAATAGGTCTCACCAGTCATGAGCAGGTTTAGTAGAGTCTTGCTAATCGGTACGGAGACGTATGTACTTATCTTCGAGAGGCTACAGAACCCTTAGGAAAAAATCCACATTATTGAATTCTGTCGTGAGACTCTGTTGAATTCTGGAACTAAACTTCTGTTGTTTTCATTCTCTCACAGATGGTGAGGACTCGTGCTACCGATCATGGTGATTAGACACCAGCAGGACCAGTTGGAGGTCGAGGTCGTGGCAGAGGGAGGGGTGCAACCCGCTTAGCAGCTGGGGCAGTACCTGTGGACCCTCCCACTTCTCATGATCAGGTCCCCGCAGTTGAGGTCCCAGCGGGAGAGGCTCACGCACCAGCAGTTCCCATTGTGATTCCAGGTCTTCAGGAGACCCTAGCCCAGATTTTGACGGTGTGCACCAGCCTGGCACAGGCCGTCGCCGTGTCTACTACAGCTGCTACCTCTCAGGACGGGGGAGGAACTAAGACTCCAGCTGCCTGGACACCTGAGCAGGTTACTCGGGGGCTTCAGACACTTGGGACAGTTACAGTCCAGCCGGTTGCCCCAGCCCAAGATTTTGTGGTCCCAGCTTTGGCAGATGACGAGCAGCGCAGGTTAGAGAGGTTTAGTAGACTCCAGCCTCCAATTTTTAGTGGTACTGAGGGCGAGGACGCCCAGGGATTTTTGGACAAGTGTTAGAGGATCCTTCGCACAGCATGGATACTGGAGGCTAGTGCGTTCCCATTTACTACCTTCTAGTTCGCAGGAGCTGCACTGGCCTGGTGGGAGGCCTATGAAAGGCGTAGACCTGCTGATGCAGCACCCCTTACCTGGCGTCAGTTCTCCATTCTATTCCTGGAAAAGTATTACCGGAGTCCCGTAGGGAGGAGCTGTGCAGGGAGTTCGAGCAGTTGCGCCAGGAGGACATGACCGTGACGCAGTATGAGATGAGATTCTCCGAGTTGGTCCGTCATGCTATTTAGCTAGTTCCCACAGATAGGGAGAGAATCAGGAGGTTCATTGATGGCCTAATTTATCAGCTTTGGATTTTTTTGACTAGGGAGAGAGTATCTGGCGCTTCTTTCGAGGAGGTGGTTGACATTGCTAGGGAGATTGAGTCGGTTCTCCTCTAGGAGCGGATCAAGAGGGAGGCCAAGAGGTCTCGAGGATCTGGTATTTTTGGTGGGGTTCCTTCAGGGGGGCAGCCTCAGCCATACAAACGTCGTCCATTCAGGCAGGCTCAGCCAAGTCGCTCAGGTTATCGTGGTGGATCAGTTGGTCATGATCCTCATAGTTCGCATCAGGTGCAACCATTTTTTAGTGCCCTGCCAGCTCAGAGTTCATCTTGGGCACCATCAGTTCAGATTTCTTCTATGCCTGGTTCCACGACAAGCGCCATCACGACTCCGAAATTGGGTCGTGACAAGATGGGGGGTTCCCTTCAGTCCCTAGTGCCAGTCTCCGAGAGAGGTTTCTTTGAGTGTGGAGAGGTGGGCCATATTAAGAGGTTTTGTCCTCGTCTTGCGAGAGATACTTATCAGTAGAGGAGTCAGCCCGCGGTTTCAGACTCAGTAGATGCACCACCTGCCCAAGCAGCTAGAGGTGGGGGTCAAGCAGGTGGTGGTCTCCCAAGAGGGGGAGGTCGATCCGGTGGTGATCAGGCCCGATTTTATGCATTTTCAGCCAGGCCGGATGAGATAGCTTCTGATGCCGTGATCCCAGATTTGGAGCACTCAGAGGATGGATTTAGAGGCAAAGGCACTGCGGAATAGTATTTTAGCCGGTTTTGAGGTAAGTAACGTTTCCAAACTTGGTTCTGAGCGTTCGAAACCCCGAGCTAAATAATTTATGACTAATGTTGAGGTGACGCACATGCCAAGTGACGGGCGTGCGGGCGTGCACCGAGTATTTGTGGCCTGGATTATCCCATGGAATCGCTTAGTGATTATTCCCTGATGATAACTGTATTTCTGTTAATGTGGTAATTGTGAACCTGTTAGAAATCATGTTAAGTATAAATGCTAGGCTTCACGCCGAAAATGTTGAGACCCGAGTGGTCGTATATTGCTGTCTCATTTTGTGATTATTTGATTTCATATACTCAGTCCCGTTATAGCATATCACTTCATATCTCAGTCTCAGTGTTGTTAATTATATGCATACTTATCATTGTTTCGGGCTGATGGATGCATCTGTGATCCATATGAGTGAGACAGAAGAGTAATGACTGAGTGAGGCTAAGAGCCTGCTATTGAGACAGTTATGAGATTGGACTACACACAGCAACGATATTAAATCATGCCTTCGTTGGCTTGATATGGATCTTGGGCCACTAGGGCCCCTCCGGAGTCTTTACACCCCAGTGAGCGCATTGATGTGAGAGATGGATCTTCCCTGGACATGGATCTTGTCCGAAGTGGATGTTATGTGAGGGATGGATCGTCCCTGGGCATGGATTTTGTCCGAGTGTTGTATTCCGGATATGGACTCTCTCTGTGGGGCTGGATTGACCTTTTTCCTCAGTACGGAGTGACTACGGTCACCAATGATTATGTATATCCTGGGATGGACCTTTCTCTGGGCCTGAGAGCCATATACGGTACTGAGTAGACTGTTGTGTGAGGGTTGTAAGAACCATGTGCATATCCACATTGGTTTTATATATATATATTTTATGATGGCATGAAGAGTATACTGGCATACTTGGCATATTTACTCAACCTGATAAATTGTTAGCATGTCTAAATTCTGTATATTGTTTATTGTAAAATTTTGAGGTTTTGTCTGTCACTACTTCTCAGCCCATAGTTTGGTTCGTTACTTCTGATTTGGTGTACTCACGTTACCTCCTGCACCTTGTGTGCAGATCCAGGTACATCGGGACCCGGTAGTGGATATTGAGCAGCTGTCAGAGTTATCATTGGAGTTGTCGAGGTAGAAGCTGGTGATCGCGACCTCGTCTTCTCTTCCTTATTCCACCTGTTGCACTTATTTTGAGACTATATTGTCTATTTCTTCATTCTTTAATTTTTTTTATCTATAGCAGCTCATGACTGAGTGACACCAGACCCGGGGTTGGAGGTTTAAATTGAGTTTTTCAAATATTATTTTTAAACTTCGTATTCTTAGTATTATCAATAAATTCGTTTAAAATTGTATTTTACTAGAAATTGAATTTAGCTTAGTTAAAAAAGGCGGCTTGCCTGGTTCCACGACAGGCGCTATCACGACTCTGAAATTGGGTCGTGACAAGTCCGCAGGTGCGAAGAGTTGGCCGCGCCTGCGAAGCCGCAGGTGCGGAGAAGAGATCGCACATGCGAAAATTGGTCCGTTAGTGGGATTTCGCAGGTGCACACCTGGGATCGTAGGTGTGGGTTCGTAGGTGCGAGGAAAGGTCTGCAGGTGCGGATTAGCTGGGCAGAATAGTATAAAAGAGTACCTTCGCAAAATTTTTGTTATTCTACCATTGTTGCATGCGGTTGGAGCTTATTTGAGGGAAAATTGAAGAGAGAATTCGAGGGTCTTAAGTGGAGGTAAGTTCCCGGATTATTAAAGTCGTTTCTATGTTATTTTGTTCGGATTAGGCTTGTAATTTGAAGGATTAAGTAGAAAACAAATTTGGAAAAATGGGAGGAGGATTGGAAAATTCTTTTGGCGATTTGGGTAGGCAATTGTGGTATTCTTGGTATGTGTAGAATCATGGGAGGACGAGGTTTCTAGTGATGTAAATTTTATCGAATTCCGAGACGTGGGCCCGGGGCTCGGGTTTGGCCGAATTTCGAGATTTTTGTGTAAATTGATAGTTTTCGATTGGGTTGTGTTCCTTTAGCATATATTGATGATGTTAAACTGGTTTTGGTTAGATTCGAAGCAATCGGGAGCCAATTTGAGGGGCAAGAGCATCGCGGATTAGTGTTGTGGCCCGGTGAAGGTAAGTAATGGTTATAAATCTTGTCCTGAGGGTATGAAACCCGGACTTCATATTTCTCACTATTTTTAATGGCGCACATATCGGATGACGAGTATGTGGAACCATTGATTTTTGGATTGGACTTGGTCCTCTCCACGGCAACTATTGAGTTGCTTATTTTACTTTAACCATATGTTAAATTGTTCTAAAAACTATTGCTATATTTGGGCTATAAACCATGTTTGGGGCCTCGTGCCGACTTGTTTAGACCCCTTGGGGACTTTTTACTGCTATTTCCTCACTGTTTATTGATGATCTACACTCAGTCACATTGTGCTTACTGTTTTCAAAACTCAGCCTGATTTATACTACCTTGAGATTTAAAAATGATATTTTGGGTCGAGTACCCCATTTTACTAATTCGCCCGAGGGGCCTTTGAGAGGTTCTGACTGAGTGAGGCCGAGGGCCTGATTGTGAGGATATGATACACCACGAGGTGGCTTGATATTAGCGCTTGGGCTGAAGGAGCCCCTCCGGAGTCTGTACACACCCCCGGTGAGCGCAGGTACCTACTGAGTGTTGAGTGCTGAGTGTTGAGTGCCGGGTGATGAGTGATTGGGAGGCATGAGTGACAGTGAGGTTGCCCGAGGGGTTGATACTGAATGGCTGTGAGGTGCTGAGTGATGTTCTGCCCGATGGGCAATTTATGATTCATGTTTTTTCCCGAGGGGCTACTTATGATTTATTTCATTTTCATACTAAATCTTCCGGTTTGAAATTGTTGAAAAATACATTTTTCAAAGGATTTTCTGAAGTTGGTTTTAAGGCATGATGATTTCATACATCTATGTATATACTGTTGGAAAGAAAGGTTGTGCATATTGTGAATTGATGATAGTTATTTTTATGTGTTTCTTGTCGTTTAGACTTGATTTATTTTCATTACTGCTGAGTTGGCGTACTCACATTACTCCATGCACCCCTGTGTGCAGATTCAGGTGCAGATACCGAGCATTAGCTATCTATTCCGTGTGGAGCCGGAGTTTGGGATATAGAGGTAGTTGTTCAGCGTCCGCATCATCTCTGTTTTCCCTTCTTTTGTTGTATCTAGCTATCCGTTCGGAGGTTTTGTATTATAATAGCATACATTTTGGCATATCTTTCTTAGATGCTCATGACATGTTGACTCCGGGTTTTGGGGTTGCTTGAACTGTTTAACTGTTTATTGGCCTAATGTATTTAGTAAATTCTATATACTTTATGAAATGCTTGCAATTGGTTGGGATATTGGAAAGAAACTGTAAATAAGTGATTATTGGGTAGCCTAGTTCCACGATAGGCGCCATCACGATTGGTTTTTGATTTGGGGTCGTAACAGTTTGGTATCAAAGCCTAGGTTACATAGGACTCAACGGTCATGAGCAGGTTTAGTAGAGTCTTGCGGATCGGTATGGAGACATTTGTACTTATATTCTAGAGGCTACAGAACGCTTAGGAACACTCTCATTTTCTTGAATTCTGTCGTGCCATTGTTGTTAATTCAGGAAATCTAAACTTCTGTTGTTTCCTTCTCTCATAGATGGTGAGGACTTGCCCTACCGATCAGGATGATCAGCCACCAGCTAGACCAGCGAGAGGTCGAGGCTATGGTAGATGTAGGGGCCATCCCGCACAGCAGCCAGGGCAGCGCCAGTTGATCCCCCTACTGTTCAGGGTCAAATTCCCGCCACAGATACTCCGGTGGGGCAGGCTCAGGCACCGACAGTGCCTATTGTTATTCCAGGTCTTCAGGAGACCTTGGCCCAGATCTTGACGGTGTGTACCACCCTTGCTCAGGCAGTTGCCACTACTTCTCAGGCCAGGGGAGGCAGTCAGACTCCAGTTGCCCAGACACCTGAGTAGGGTACTCAGGTCCATCAGATACCGGGGGTGGTTCCAGCCCAGCCAGTTGCTTCAGTTCGGGACTTCGTGGTTTCGGCTATGCCAGAGGACGAGCAGCGTAGACTGGAGAGATTTAGCATATTATAACCTCCGACATTCAGTGGTGCCTAGGGCGAGGATGCCTAGGGATTTCTAGATAAGTGCAAGAGGATGATGCGTACTGCTGGGATTTTGGAGACCAGTGGGGTCTCATTTGCTACATTTCAGTTTTTTCGGTGCTGCTTTCACTTGGTAGGAGTCTTTTGAGAGGCGTAGGCATGTTGGTTCAGCACCCCTTACCTGGCAGCAGTTCTCCACTATCTTCTTGGAGAATTATGTACCTCAGTCTCACAGGGAGGAGCAGCGTAGGATTTTTGAGCAGCTGCGCTAGGGAGAGCTATCAGTGATGCAGTATGAGATGCAGTTTTTGGAGTTGGCTCTTCATGCTACCGAGTTGGTCCCTACTGATAGGGAGAGGGTTAGGAGGTTCGTGGATGGCCTCACTTATCAGCTCCGCCTATGTATGACTCGTGAGAGAGTATCGGATGCTTCATTCGAGCAGGTTGTTGACATAGCTCGAGATATTGAGTCGGTTCACTGCCAGGAGCGGGAGGAGAGGGAGGCAAAGAGGCCTCGTGGATCGGGCAGTTCTAGTGGTACTCCCTACAGGGGGCAGTTTCAGCATGGTAGAGGTTGTTCATTCAGGCCTCCTCAGGCAGTCCACCCAGCTTATAGTGGTGCATCTTCGGGGCATGGTCCATGTGGTTCTCAATCAGGCCGTAAGAGAATCAGGCCGTACTTTATTTGGTGCCCTCCCATCTCAGAGTGCAGCTCGAGCACCACCAGTTCAGAGTTCTTCTATGCATGAGTCTTCCAGTGGTTGTTCTGGTGCCAGGGGTTTCTATCAGCCCCCGCCTCCAGCTCCAGGGAGTTGTTTTGAGTGTGGAGAGTTCGGGCACATGTGAAGGCAGTGTCCCCGTCGTCCCGGTGGTTCTTCTCAGCAGAGGGGCCAGCCCTCGACTTCAGCTCCAGTTACTTCACCACCCGCCCAGGCAGCCAGGGGTGGTAGTCAGTCAGCTAGAGGTCGCCCTAGAGGGGGAGGTTGAGCAGGTGGAGGTCAGGCCCGTATGTATGCATTTACAGCCAGGCTAGATGCTATGGCCTCTGATGCAGCGATCGCAGGTATTGTCTCAGTCTGTTTCTGAGATGATTTGGCTTTATTTGACCCTGGTTCTACATATTCCTATGTTTCTTCATATTTTGCCCGTTTTCTGGATATTCCCCGTGAGTCTCTAGTTACCTCTGTTCATGTGTCGACTCCGATGGGCGATACTGTTGTTGTGGACCGTGTGTATCAGTCGTGTATGATATCTATTGGGGGACTGGAGACCCGAGTGGACCTACTGTTACTCAGCATGGTCGATTTTGATGTGATATTGGGCATGGATTGGTTATCTCTATGTCATTTTGTTCTTGATTGTCACGCTAAGACCGTGACCTTAGCTACGCCAGGATGTACGAGGGTTAAGTGGAGAGGTTCTTCTGAGTATATGCCTAGCAGGGTGATTTCCTAGACGCGCATGGTTGAGAATGGGTGTTTATCTTATCTGGATTTTGTGAGGGATGTCAGTGGTGATACTTCCGCTATTGATTCGGTTCATGTGGTCCGTGAATTTCTGGATGTGTTTTCTGCAGACCTGCCAGGCATGCCACCTAACAGGGACATTGATTTTGGTATTGACTTGGTGTCAGGCACCCAGCCTATTTCTATTCCAGCTTATCGTATGGCACCAGCGGAGCTAAAGAAATTAAAGGAGCAGCTTCAAGAACTCCTAGATAAGGGGTTAATTCGGCCTAGTGTGTCACCTTGGGGTGCACCGGTGTTGTTCGTAAAGAAGAAGGATGATTTTATGCGTATGTGTATTGATTATCGGCAGCTGAACAGAGTTATGGTGAAGAATCAGTATCCCTTGCCTCGTATAGATGACTTGTTTGATCAGTTGCCGGGTGCCAGGGTATTTTCCAAGATTGACTTGCGTTCCGGTTATCATCAGTTGAAGATTCGAGGAACAGACATCCCGAAGACTGCTTTCAGGACTAGATATGGTCATTATGAGTTCTTGGTTATGTAATTTGGGCTGACCAATGCCCCAGCAGCCTTTATGCACTTGATGCACAGTGTATTTCGGCCTTATCTGGATTCTTTCATCATCGTGTTTATTGACGATATCTTGGTGTACTTCCGATCTCGGGAGGAACATGAGCAACATTTGAGAGTTGTGCTTCAGACCTTGAGATAGAAGAGATTGTATGCAAAATTTTTGAAGTGTGAGTTCTGGCTTGATTCAGTAGCATTCTTGGGGCACGTGGTGTCCAGTGAGGGTATTCAAGTTGATCTGAAGAAGGTAGAGGTGGTGCAGAGTTGGCCTAGACTATCATTAGCTACTGAGATTCGTAGTTTCCTTGGTTTGGCAGGGTACTACCGCCGTTTCGTAGAGGGGTTTTCATCTATTGCAGCACCTATGACCAGACTGACCCAGAAGGGTGCTCAGTTCAGGTGGACTAAGGAGTGTGAGGAGAGCTTCTAAAAGCTCAAGCCAGTTTTGACTACAGCGCCGGTATTGATTTTGCCTACGGGTTCAGGTTCTTATACAGTTTACTGTGATGCCTCGAAAATTGGCCTTGGAGCGGTTTTGATGCAAGACGGTAGGGTGATTGCCTACGCGTCCAGGCAGTTGAAGGTGCACGAGAAGAACTATCCAGTGCACGATCTTGAGCTAGCAGCTATTGTTCACACCTTGAAGATTTGGCATCATTATTTGTATGGAGTGCATTGTGAGATTTTCACTGATCACCACAGTTTGAGCATCTGCTTAAGCAGAAGGATTTGAATTTGCGTCAGAGGAGCTGGTTGGAGCTTCTCAAGGATTATGACCTCACTATTTTATATCATCCGGGGAATACCAATGTAGTGTCTGATTCCCTGAGTCGCAGAGCAGAGAGTTTGGGGAGTCTAGCCTACCTTCCAGTAGCAGAGCGGCCATTAGCCCTTGATGTTCAGGATTTAGCGGGTCAGTTAGTGAGATTGGATCTATCAGAGCCCTTGCGGGTATTGGCTTGTGTAGCCTCCAGGTCTTCTCTTTACGATCAAATTAGAGCATGCCAGTATGATGATCCACATTTGCTTGTTCTTCAGGATAGGTTCCGTCGCGGTGATGCCAGGGATGTGGTTATTGGTGATGATGGGGTCATGAGGATGTAGGGACGGATTTGAGTGCCCAATGTAGATGGGCTTCGAGATTTGATTCTAGCTGAGGCCCATAGTTCGCGGTATTCCATCCATCCGGGTGTCGCAAAGAAGTATCAGGATTTGAGGCAGCATTATTGGGGGAGGCGAATGAAGAAAGATATTGTTGAGTTTGTGGCTCGGTGTCTCAACTGTCAGCAGGTCAAGTATGAGCACCAGAGACCAGGTGGATTGCTTCAGAGATTTGTTATTCAGGAGTGGAAGTGAGAGCGGATCACCATGGACTTAGTAGTTGGACTCCCACGGACTTCGAGGAGGTTTGATGTTATATGGGTTATTGTGGGTCGGCTGACCAAGTCCGCTCACTTCATTCCTATTGGTACTGCTCTTCGGAGCGGTTAGCTAAGATTTATATCAGGGAGATTGTCCGATTGCATGGGGTTCCAGTTTCTATCATTTCCGTCAGAGGTACTCAGTTCACATCTCAGTTTTGGAGAGTCGTACAGAGAGAGTTGGGTACTCAGGTCGAGTTGAGTACAACATTTCATCCTCAGACCGACGGGCAGTCAAAGCGTACCATTCAGATTTTGGAGGATATGTTGTGCGCATGTGTCATTGATTTTGGGGGTTCATGGGACCAGTTTCTGCCACTAGCGGAGTTTAACAAATATCAGTCGAGTATCCAGATAGCTCCATATGAGGCTTTATATGGTAGGAGGTGCAGATCTCCGGTTGGTTGGTTTGAGCCGGGCGAGGCTAGGCTATTGGGCACAGACTTGGTTCAGGATGCGTTGGGTAAGGCGAAGTTGATTCAAGAGCGGCTTCGCACAACGCAGTCTAGGCAGAAGAGTTATGCGGACCGAAAGGTCCGAGATGTGTCTTTCATGGTTGGGGATAAGGTGTTGCTGAAGGTGTGGCCCATGAAGGGTGTTATGAGATTCGGGAAGATGGGAAAGTTGAGTCCCAGGTTCATTGGGCCATTTGAGTTTCTTCAGAGGGCTATTTGAGGTCCCAGTCTATCGATTATTCAGCCGGTGTTCCATGTTTCTATGCTCCGAAAGTATGTTGGTGACCCGTCTCATGTTTTGGACTTCAGCACGGTTCAGCTCGAGGGTGATATGTAATATGAGGTAGAGTCGGTGGCTATTTTGGGTCGACAGGTCAGAAAGCTGAGGTCTAAGGATATAGTTTTAGTGAAGGTTCAGTGGAGAGGGCAATCGGTGGAGGATGCCACCTGGGAGACCGAGCGGGATATGGGGGAAAGATATCCTCACTTATTCGACACTCCGGGTATGATTCCAGACCCGTTCGAGGACGAACGTTTTATTAAGAGGGGGAGGATGTAACAACCCAGTCGGTCGTTCCGTGAGATTTACCCTGTTTCCCCCATTTCTGCTTTATCATATATTGCTTATCCTGTTTATGTTGTGTTGGGTCAGTTGGTTTGGGTTCGGAGTAGTCATGGTGAGAATTGAAGCATTTAGTCTCTTAAAGTAGCCTAATAGTTCAAAAAGTCAATTGAGAGTTGACTTATTGGTGAAGGACCTCAGAAAGCAGATTTTATGGCTCGGATAGCTTCGTTAGGTGATTTGGGACTTAGAAGGTGTGTTCGGAATGAAGTTTTGATGTCCGGTGTAGAATTAGACTTGAATTTGCGAAAGTTAGTTTTTGGCGATTTTCGGTCGGCAGTGGAAAATAGGCTATCGGGGTCGGAATGGGATTTCGGAAGTTGCAGGTTCGTAATGTCATTTTGGATATGTGTGCAAAATTTCAGGTCAATCGGAGGTGTTTTGTTGGTTTCGGCATCATTGGCGAAATTTAAAAGTTTCAATGTTCATAGGTTTGAATTTGATGTAATTTTGGTGCTTTCGTGTTGTTTTTGGTGTTTCAAAGGCTCGACTAAGCTTGAAGGATGCTATGAGGTGTGTTGGTATGTTTGGTTGGGGCCACGAGGGGCTCAGGATTGATATCGGATGGTTGGCAGAGTTTTGAACTTAGAAATTTGCAGCAAATAGCTGCTGGTGTAAATCTACTGGTGTGGCCGCACCTGCGTATGGGTAGCTACAGGTGCGATGCCGCAGGTGCGAAGGTCCATGCGCAGGTGCGAAAGGAGTCTAGGTAGGAAGAGTCCGCATGTGCGAAGAGTTGGCCGCGCCTGCGAAGCCACAGGTGCGGAGAAGAGATCGCAGGTGCGAGAATTGGTCTGTTAGTGGGATTTCGCAGGTGCGCACCTGGTACCGCAGGTGCGGGTCCGCAGGTGCGTATTAGATGGTCAGAACAGTATAAAAGAGTGCCTCCGTGAAATTTTGGTTGTTCTACCATTGTTGCATGCGGTTTGAGCTTATTTAAGGGCAAATTGAAGAGAGAATTTGAGGGTCTTCAGTGGAGGTAAGTTCCCGGATTATTAAAGTCGTTTTTATGCTATTTTGTTCGGATTAGGTTTGTTATTTGAAGGATTAAAGTAGAAAAAAAGTTTGGAAAAATGGGAGGAGGATTGAAAAATTCTTTTGGCGATTTGGGTAGGCAATTCTGGTGTTCTTGCTATGTGTAGAATCGTGGGAGGACGAGGTTTCTAGTGATGTAATTTTTATCGAATTCCGAGACGTGGGCTCGGGGCTCGGGTTTGGCTGAATTTTGAGATTTTTGTGTAAATTGATAGTTTTCGATTGGGTTGTGTTCCTTTAGCATATATTGATGATGTTAAACTGGTTTTGGTTAGATTCGGAGCAATCGGGAGCCAATTTTAGGGGCAAGAGCATCGCGGATTAGTGTTGTGACCCGGTGGAGGTAAGTAATGGTTATAAATGTTGTCCTGAGGGTATGAAACCCTGGACTTCATATTTCTCATTGTTTTTAGAAATGGCGCACATATCGGATGACGAGTATGTGGCGCACACTGATTTTTGGATTGGACTTGGTCCTCTCCACGGCAACTATTGAGTTGTGTATTTTACTTTAAACCACATGTTAAATTGTGTTCTAAAGACTATTGCTATATTTGGGCTATAATCCATGTTTGGGGCCTCGTGCCGACTTGTTTAGACCCCTTGGGGTCTTTTTACTGCTATTTCCTCACTGTTTATTGATGATTTACACTCAGTCACATTGTGCTTACTGTTTTTGAAACTCAGCTTGATTTACACTACTTTGAGATTTAAAAATGATGTTTTAGGTCGAGTACCCCGTTTTACNCCCCCCCCCCCGGAGTCTGTACATACCCCCGGTGAGCGCAGGTACCTACTGAGTGTTGAGTGCCGAGTGATCAGTGCCGAGTGATGAGTGATTGGGAGGCATGAGTGACAATGAGGTTGCCCGAGGGGCTGATACTGAGTGGTTGTGAGGTGTTGAGTGATGTTCTGCCCGAAGGGGCGATTTATGATTCATGTTTTTGCCCGAGGGGCTACTTATGATTTATTTCATGTTCATACTAAATCTTCCGATTTGAAATTGTTGAAAAATACATTTTTCAAAGGATTTTCTGAAGTTGGTTTAAGGCATGATGATTTCATATATCTATGTATATACTGTTGGAAAGAAAGGCTGTGCATATTGGGAATTGATGATATTGATTTTTATGTGTTTCTTGCCGCTTAGACTTGATTAATTTTCATTACTACTGAGGTGGTCTACTCACATTACTCCCTGCACCCCTGTCTGCAGATTCAGGTACAGATACCGAGCATTAGTTATCTATTCCGTGCGGAGCCGGAGTTCGGGATATAGAGGTAGCTGTTCAGCGTCCGCAGCATCTCTATTTTCCCTTCTTTTGTTTTATCTAGCTATCCATTCGGAGGTTTTGTATTATAATAGCATACCTTTTGGCATATTTTTCTTAGATGCTCATGACAGGTTGACTCCGGGTTTTGGGGTTAGTTGAACTTTTTAACTGTTTATTGGCCTATGTATTTAGTCAATTCTATATACTTTATGAAATGCTTGCAATTGGTTGGGATTTTGGAAAGAAACTATAAATAAGTGATTATTCGCTAGCCTAGTTCCACGATAGACGCCATCACGGCTGGTTTTTGATTTTGGGGTCGTGACACCAAGGGTTTCAGATGAACCCCGGGAAGTGCTCGCAGTGAGAAGGTTAGTTAATCAAAATTAGGTGGCTTTGGCTTTCAGCCATCCAAGAACTAAGAGTGAAGAAAGTATAGAAGAATCAAAGTAGTGGTAACAGTAGTTAAGTAATGAATCGTTTTGCGCCTGAAAGGGAACGGGGAAGGGGTTTTATATAGTGCAGAAATTAAAATAACAAAACATGGAAAACAATCAAATAAGCAAAAATAAGGAAAGAATATAACACATTCAAATCAAAATCAGTAAAGGAGATAGAGAGTCTCAAACCCTAATTGGGTTGAATCGTCTGAAAAATCGAAGCAAGAGTGCAAATCGCTCTTTGTTGAGCGCATATAGATGGAATAACGCCGAAAATAAAAGATTCGAGCTATTCTAGTATGATCTCGAAGTGATACTTGCCAAACTTAGGCAAGTACCTAAGTAACACCATATGCGGACAACAAATAATAAGAGAAGGCTAATAAGGTAAGTAGATCATAGGTAGATTCCATATCTACATCGAGATCGGAGTGGAACTAAGCAACGGTTGTTAGGGTTTTGCAGAAGAGAGAAGAGGGTTCGAGAGAATGCAAAGGCGTATGTTAGGTAGGGGATGGTCTTTAAGGTTTAGGGAAAGGGGGAAGGTTATTGTGGGTCGTTGATCATCTGGGATCAACGACCATGATTAAAGGGAAGTGGGGGGGTCAGTATATAGGTATAGGATAGTGGGTTGCTGGTGTTGGGTTAAAGGGTATTGGGCAAAGGTTTTGGTCCGAAAATTAGCCTTGCGTTGGGTTGGAATTTAAATACACAAAATTCATTAAAATAAATTATAAAAATGAATAAAAAAATAAATAAAAATATTGTTCATGTAGTAAAATGTTTGGAAGTAATAGATTAACATTATAAAAATATGAGAAATACTATTTTAGTATGAATAATATAATAAATACAATTATATATAGAATATAGGTTATTATTGCAAAATTGTGCACAATCGCTTTCAAACACAAATATAATTTTATAAAGTAAGGTAAAATATTATGGAACATATATGTGGATGCACATATAAATTTGGATGATTAAGTCATCACAAAATGATTTTAAAAGGGGTAATCAATACATATTCGGGTAATTAAAATGCAAGACAAAATTAATTTTAAGCTATAAAAATTATGAAAAAATTAAAGAAAATATTTGTATAACTTTTGTGATTAAGTAATGATGAAAAATGATATTTTCAAGCATATATACTATTTGAAAAAATATGAGGGCGAAATTGGGTATCAACAGCTAGTGCCTCGATTATGGTGACACCTGATTGGAGCCAGTTATTCGAAATAATATGTAGTGCTAGTGATATAGTTGTGGGGAAACTCTGGGGAAAAGAAAATATAAGATGTTTAGGCCCATCTACTATGCAAGTAGGACATCGATGATGCTCAAGTTAACTATGCCACTACTGAGAAATAGATCTTTGTTGTGGTATTTGTTTTTACCAAGTTTAGATTATATCTTGTGGGGAGTAAGGTGATTTTGCACATTGATCACTCAGCTTTGAAATATTTGTTGAGTAAGAAGGAGTCCAAACCATGTCTGATGTGGTGGTTATTATTGCTCCAATAGTTTGATTTAGAGATCTAGGACAGGAAGGGCACTGAAAATCAAGTTGCAGATCATCTATACTTGACTATAGAGACCTCTGGTTGAGACAGTAGAAATAAGGGAAGAGTTTGACGAGGATACATTCCATTGTCGCGTTCTCCAAAAGATCGTCTTGGTATGCTAATGTAGCTAATTTTTTTGCTAGTGGATGGTTGTCACATGACCTCTCTCATGATCAAAGAAGAAAGCTTCAAGGTGAGGTAAAAAGTTATTTATGGAATGACCCCTTCTTGTTTAAACTGTGTGCAGAGGGTGTGATTCGAAGATGTGTACCTGAAGGAGAGATGGCAAGCATTCTGTCTCATTTCCATGATGGAGCACCTAGAGGACACTATGGTGAAAATCGCACTGCAACAAAGTTCATGGAAGCCGGTTTCTATTGGCCTACTTTGTACAAAGACGCACGGGCATATGTTGTTGCATGTAACAAGTGTCAAAGTGCAGGTAATATTAGCAAGAGGGATGAGATGCCACTAAACTCTATCGTGGTATGTGAAATTTTTTATGTTTGGGGTATTGACTTTGTGGGGCCGTTCCAATTGTCTCATTCTTATGTGTATATCCTAGTGGCCGTTGACTACTTCTCTAAATGTGTCGAAGCAATCCCTACTAGGACAAATGATGCTCGGGTGGTGTGTTAGTTGTTACGGAATAGCCTTTTTACCTGCTTTGGGGCACCTTGAGTGATTATTAGTGACAATGGGCCACATTTTGTTAACAAGCAGTTTGTTGCTTTGTTGGCTAAGTATGGGTTCACACACAAAATAGGAACCTTGTACCATGCCCAAACTATTGGGAAATTGAATCGGGTGAGCTGAAGCGAATTCTTGAAAAAACAGTTAGTGCTTCTCATAAGGATTGATCTGTAAAGTTTGATGAAGCTCTATGGGCGTACAGAACTGCGTTCAAAACAACCATAAGGACTTCATTATTCAAATTAATGTATGAAAATCGTGTCACCTATCTGTTGAGATAGAACATAGAGCTTATTGGAAAATTAAGTTGCTTAATCTTGATCTTAGTCTTGCAGGTGAACACAGGTTGTTGCAAATAAATGAATTGGAGGAGTTTAGACTAGATGCATATGAAAATGCGTGAATTTTTAAGGAGAAGACAAAGAGGTGGCATGATCGTCTTATTAAGCCAATGGAGTTTCATGAAGGGTACAACGTCTTGCTATACAATAGTAGACTTAGATTACTCCCTGAAAAATTCAAGTCAAGATGGACAAGTCCGTATGTGGTGAAACATGTCACACTGTATGGCGCCATTGATATCCAAGATGAGGAAGGGAATGAGAGCTTTAAGGTAAATGGGCACAGGTTAATACTTTACTTTGTTGGAGGATTTGACAAGCAATCCTCAAGCATCGTGATCAAATGAGCCTAAGTGACACAGTCAAGCTGACCACTATAACTTTGAAGTACTTCTAACCTTTTTCTTGCTTTTGTAGAATAGTTTAGATAATTGTATATTAGGATTATTAGAGTTTAGGAGTTTTGGTACTTGTTTGGACTGTTAGGAGCATGAATTGGACACAAAATAAGTACATAATAGAGTGGGGATGCAAACCGTGGGCTAAAATGCAAAAAGTGGCGGAGTAAAATTAGCTTAGCGTGTTGTGTGGGGTGCGTACCGCGCCGCATGGGCCCCCTCACCCTGCGACGTGACAGTACATTTTCGGCCAATAATTTTAAAAGAAAAAAAGGCGCCCAATTTTTTTTGCTAACACCCGACGCCTTCTCCTCTTTTCCCCATTCCCTTCTCTCATTCCTCTGTAATCCCTCTCTAACTCACCCCCAAATCCTACTTCTCCCCGAAGTTCTTCCACCTTCAAGTCTTCTCATCTTCCTTCATAGCCACAGTAAGTATTTTTCTCCCATATTTTCTCTCTCTCTCTCTCTCTCTCTCTCTCTCTCTCTCTCTTAATTTTTTCTTGTAGTTTTAGTTAGTTTTAGTTAATTTTCCCTAACCCAAGGTAGTTTTTTTATTTTTTAGTTATTGTTCATATTTTAGCCAAAATTGTGCTTGATTTTGTTGGGGTTTTCGTTGTTCTTATAATTGTGGATGATTTTTTGTGTGTCTTGGTGGCGTTGAGGTTAGTTTGTAATGGAGTTTGATGGGGGTGTCTTTTTGGCCGGAAATTAGAGGCCTTGTGGGATACATATTGTGTTGTTTATGAAATTGTTGTGTTATGGTGATGTTATAGTTGTGTTAGATGGTGTGATTAGTATACAGTTGTGGATGATGCATGCTCAATTTAAAGTTGAAGGAAGTATTGACTCTAGTGTTTATTACATGTTTGAAAAAATTCCCCAATGACACCAATGGTGCAGTATGACCACGAAGTTGACTTTTGTGACTTAGTAATGAATTTGTTGATGGATTACAAATATGGTGTGGGCAGTCATATTCTTCTTTGTTGAAATTCTGACGTGTTAGCCGTGAGTGCTAATCGGCTGACCACCTCATGCTACTGTATTACTAGGTGATAATTGTGGTGTCCGATTCATGCTAAGTACTTGTGTAACTTTGTAGTGTAACTTCTTAATTTTGTTAGTAGTAAATTAGTATAACTTCTTAGTTTTTGTTTTCTTAGTTACTAGTTTAGCTTCTTGATTTTGTCCTTTATGATAGTGTAGTGTAACCAATGGTTGTGTTGTTGTAATGTTATGTTGGTGGTTGGGCGGGTTATTGATGACTTGTGATGTTCTTATAATGGGGTAGTCTGAGTCACCGGTATACAATGTACTTGTGAACATGTCAATGACATAAGTGTGGGGTGGTACCCGTTTGGCTTGCTTGTTGTTCTACATGTTGTGGCTAATTGTGTTCGTCTTGTAAAGGTACAATGTATCACTGTCCGAGTAAATATGCTAACACTGGTTCTTCTGAGGTTTCCTTTAGTATAGGAGGGGGTAGACGGGCACCACCCCCTGCCCTAGTGGAGGAAGAGATGGAGCACATTGATCCGGATGTTGACGTGGTCCCGGGGTGCAAGTATGGCATTGGGGTTGTCCCAACTCATGCTAGAAATTGGTACAGGACCTTTGTTCCTGCGGTGAACCCGGACCTTGAGGCTGGTAAAGATGATAGGAAGCAATCCCGGAAGTACTCTGGGATATATATAACAACATCTGAGCCCTGGGTTTTGAAAATTTGTTCCATTGCGGTGATGTGGTGAACGTGTACTTGGTGAAGGAGTTTTATGCCAACTAGAAACTTGAGGCCAGTTTGGATATTGTGTACGAGGTGCAAGTTTGAGGCAAGGTGATCCCCTTTTCCTCTCAGGTGATCAATCAGATTATGGGATTGTCGGAGCACACTCATAAGCTATTTTTGACGCTTCTTCGTCTCCCAAACTATCCTGACTGTCACACCACATACTTTCGTACGTGAGAGTACGTTATAAGCCAGTTGATGTAAGCTCCGGAATGAGATCCTCTTTGAAACTGTATAAAGTAAGTTAATCGTGTTACCTTGGAGGTCACAAATATTAAAGATCATGGATAACAAGCACCTATAGGGTTGGAAGGCTTAGAAGCTAAATGAATTGAAGAAAATAAGCTTCATCGAAAGTCGACAAGTTGAGAATGTTATAACGTGTACTTTTGGGGTGAGACTAGGGTTATTAACATGATAGGGAGGTTATTTTATGAGGTATTGTATTCGTATGATAGTCGTGTGTTATGTTTTGAAGTCAAGAGAGTTGTGGAACAAAAGTTGGCAAAGGTCATCACAAGTTACGTTTATAAATGTGCTAAAAATTAGGGCAAATGTAGTTGTGTTTTTCTCCCACTGTACTTTGAATTATAGGGTGAACCACCTACCAAATTGAATATCTATGATTCTAGTTTCTAAATCATTAAACCATTTTTCATTACAAACTTAGAGAAGAGAGATAATTCACGTTTTGGCGAGACTGCGCAGGAAGACCCTATGGGATCCACTTGGTCGGTGGCCGACCTTCACTTGTTTTTATCTCATTTTTGGGATGATATTTGCTCATTTTTCGACCTCATTCTATCCTCACACTCTCCAAACCCTCTCAAAAAGTTCCCCAAAGGCTCCAAACAAATTCCAAAGAAATACACCATAATCCAACATCAAAGTAAGCCAAAGGTGAAGAATAACCCATATGTGGTATTGTGATGTGAATAAGGATGATGGTGAGCTAATTTAAGCTTGGGGTTCGAAATTTATCTACTGGATAAGGTATGTTTAACATCCTTTTGATGGTGCTTAAGGTTAATTACATGTTGGGTTGGTGTTGAAGTGAAAGATTACAAGATAGCACTTGAAAGGGGAAGAGATGTTGTATATATATAGATGCTTTTATGGCTGGAAATTGGGGTTAATAACTTGATTATGATATGGTTTATGTTTTTGTGCATTTCTATGTGTTTATCAAGTGAATTGGTGAAAGAAACATATGAAACATGAGTTTGGAAATGAAGATTAGCTTAAGTCACTTCTACGATATTGTTTTGCCATTGAGGGTTGTTGTAAGCTAAATTCAACTTGGATTTCAACTTGGAACTGTTTTAGTAGGTATGTATATTGTGATCTTACATGTTCTTAAGGTTGTCTTGATATTGATTAAGTTAAATGGATGGACTAGATATGAACTAGTAAATAAAGTTGCTAATTGAGGATAGTTGGAGCTGTGGATTGTTTTCTTTGTTATAAATATATGGTATAAGGCTGGAATCATTGATGAATGACTTCATTAGCATGTTAATGATACTGCTAAGTTAAAGTAAGAAGTCTATAAGGGGTGATATGATGTATACGGGTTCCAATCGGAGCTTTTCGCTCGTCGTGAAGTAGTTGTGACTTGTTGTTATTAGATGGTGTCTTGCTATTGATACTTAAATGTTTCCAGATTGATCTGGTTGTTGTTGTTGTTATTATATGTTACTGGAGGAGTCCCTTGTTACAGGGGAGATGCTGCACAAATTTACATAAACGAGCTACTAGCTTAAGCTGCGGACTTAGCCTTTACTCAGCACTGATTTTGAATATCCTCATGCTACGGTAGATTGAGATGAGTTGTTTGAAGAATTTATTAGATGGTATTAAGGACTCAAAGGAGTTAAGGTATGCTAAGGCACTTACTTCTTTCTTTTGGCATGATTTGGACAAGTATTGATTAGTATGGCAGGGCCCTTTCTCGATCTTTATGTCGTTATGTACTCTTAGAGTCTTGTAGACAGATGTCATGTATATGAAAGATTGTATGGCCTTGTCGACCTATGTTCAGTGCACGAGTGATCATTATGGTCTTATAGGCCCGTATGTCACATGTATAAGTTTGTATTACATGTTGGGTCGTCCTATGTCGAATATTCCCTTATGTTTTATTCTGGTTATATCATGACGGCCCTTCTGGGCCATTTATCTATGATGGTATGATAAAAAAAATACGTTACATTGGTACTCAGTTGGGTAAGACATCGGGTGCCCGTCACAGCCCATCAGTTTGGGTCGTGACACTGATATCCGACGACAGCTGTATGGAACTGACTCTCTTGCTACATGAACATGGGATGCCAATGTGTACTACAAGGATGAAGAAAAACACTTTCCAGCATCCATCCAGAGTTCTTCTACGGCTGATCAATGCCAAGACTATGCCTACCCAGAGCGATATTGATGTCTCAAGGGCGAAAGTGTGTCTGATTTTTGCCTTCTTGACTAGGATAAAGTTTGATCTTGGCAAGATCATGCTTGAGCAAATGGCTCGAGTGCGACCATTTATGAGCATTGTGTGTTTGGTAAACAGACAAAGGAGAAATTTAGAAAGAAGGCAGAGCACAAGACCAGAGACAAGTTAGATTATATTCATTTAGACTTGTGGGGTCCAAAAAGAGTATTCCTTCGAGAGTCGTGCTACGTGCTTTTATGACTTTGATATATGATTACTCAAGAATGGTGTGGGGTGCATTTTTAGAAAATAAAATATGAGACATTTTCGACATTTGTTAAAAGGAAGATGATGGTTGAAAGGCAGACGAAAAAAAAGTTAAGCATCTTCGAAATGATAGTGGGTTGGAATTTTACAATTTCGAGTTTATGTTTTTTGCACCAGAAAGGGAATAGTGAGACACAACGCTTGTGTCGGAACACCATAACAGAATGATATTGCAGATGATATGAATAGAATATTTTGTGATAGGGCACGAAAAATGTTTCACGGTCATGTGTTAACAAGGATTTTTGGGCTGAAGCAGTCAATACAACTTGTTATTTGGTCAACAGATCTCCATCCATAACTATTGAATTCAAAACGTTATTTTAGGTGTGGTCCGATTCACTTGATAATTATTTAACTTGTAGTACACATAAAATATCTAAAAAGGATATTTTCATAATCTCAACATCAAATTTAAGGATATTTAGTTGTCCTGCTTATGCTCGTGTGAAGGATAAAAAACTTTAGCAGAAGACAAAGAAGTACATATTTCTAGGGTATACAAGTGGAGTGAAAGGTTATAGGTTGTGGTGAATAGATCAGAAGAATCTAGGATAAATTAGCACTACAAATGTGACATTCAATGAATCTGTCTCACTGGACAGATAGAGGGAGAAGGGAATAGCAAAAAGATCTTGGTGTCAGTGACTGCATAGAGCTAAAAATTGAATCTCGACTAGCTCAGCCTAGTAGTTTTAAAGTAGAGAAAGTGGAGGGGTGAAAAATATTGATCAAGATGATAATGTTAATGCACCTGTGCAACATTAACCATATGACGTTGCAATAGACAGAGAGAAGAGAGTGATCAATCTACCGCAAAGGTTGCAAATATATTTTATGGGAATCTTCTTGGATATACAAATCATGTAGGATAACTCTTTCATACATATTGTATTCTTTATACATTTACTAATTTAATATATTATGGATCTATTGCAACATCAACCATATGACATTGTAATAGACAGAGAGAAGAGAGTGATCAATCTATCACAAAGGTTGCAAATATAGTTTATGAGAATCTTCTTGGATTTATAAATCAGAAGGATAACTCCTTCATACACATTGTATTCTTAATATATTTACTAATTTAATATATTATGGATCTATTTCTTCTCCAACATCCACTAAATATTTTTTTATGGTACATTAGTTTACAATTATTTTCCTTTAGGTCCATGAACAATATCATGTAGCTAGATCTTTCTCTTCTTATAAATTAAATTTTCATTAATCTTTTTCCTTTGTAAATCTATCAGATATTAATTCAAACTAGTCCTCGATTACTCTTATATCGTTCATGTATCTATACTCTATCACTATTTCCAAAATTTTATGGTCACATGTACAATACCGTGATAGCTTGCACAAGTTTGAGTATCCATCTTATTCTTAAAATACATTGGAATGAATTTAGTTTTTCCCCACTCGTTCAACATCCTTCCAAAGTTTAGTATATATAAACATTAAACAGTTAGATAAGTCATGCTATTCCAACTATTTCATAGCTTTTCTAACCCTCCATAAGAATTCTATTTTGATTACATGATTTTCTAGTATATTTCATTAAATCCTTCACATCCGCAGGCATAATTTCACAAGTATAGCTAAAGTTTTATCTATTAATCAATATAGTCTCTCTATCTTTCCTCGATCTGATTATTTCTATCAATATGCTTTGTGTGCCTTACATCCTTGCTACTCTTTTTTCTTTCAAATTTGCTAGTTTATTCATTGTTTTCTTCCCTTTCCATATCACAGACTTTTAATACAAGTCATTAGGACTTCTTCATTATAGAAAAAAAATAATGGCCAATAATGGCTTTTAAATAGGGGTGGGCATAAATCCAAAAAATTAAATTCCGAATCGGACCGAATTAATTCGGTATTTTGATATCAATTTATTTGGTATTTCGATATAATTCGGTGTCAATTTTTTGGTTATTTGACATTTTGGTGCGGTACTCGGTATTGAGGTTTTAATATTCAGTATACCGAAATACCGAATTATTTAATGCAAGATCACTTCTATTTTTATTTTTCAGCCCAATAAACTTAAGCCCAAAACCTCAAGCCCCTTAATTCCCTTGGGCTTACGAGCTACGCAGCTGACGCCACTACCCTTCACATCTCTCTCTTTAAACAACAGTAAGTGATTGGTGCTTATTTATGCACATCAAAACTTGGTTATTTGTAATAGTCGTTCATTTGCAAAATAATTTTCTCCTTCTAATTAAGCTCAACTTTAGATCATATGGTGAGGACTTCATCTGCTCCATGAAATGAATAAGAAGAACTTTTATTAAACGCAAGTAAGACAACCGAAAGATGGCAGAAATTTGAAAACCACGTTGCCCTCATGCCAGTGCCACTTCTTGTCATGATAGATAAGGACAATGCGATACTGTAACGGTACCAAATCGACCGAATCAAATAAAAAAATACCGAACCGTAATAAACTACTTTGGTACGGTATTTGGTATACACAATTGATATACCGATTACCAACGTATTGAATCGTAATTCATAAATACCGTAGAAAAGTACCGAACGTCCACCCCTACTTTTAAGAGTCTAATTACTGATTTTCTAGTTAGTAAGGAGCCAACGATGGATAAGGAAGCAGAGCATAAAACCCCTTAATAAGATGTCTTTCATTAAGTGCGACTATTTTCATTGTACAAAGAACTTTGAAAAAATTCTCCAATATTGAAAGAAAAGAAGGAAAGAATAATATTTTACCACATTTATATGAAAAATCTTAATTATTAATATTAGCATAAATAGTAAATATTTCAAGTAGAACTTTTCCATACTATACATGCAAAGATAATGAATAAAACCAAATAAATATAATTTAGCATAATTAGGTAACTTCCTAGTATATCACTATTTGTTTGTTTTAGTATCTCTTTGTACCTTCTCATCTCACCATCATTTTGTGGTCGAGACCCTAGGTCTGTCTACATACAATCTAGTACTTCATTTGGAGCTTGTTTGGAAAGTCACCTTGAAAATAAATTTGGATATAATTGGGTGTAATTATATAATCTGATATATTTGTTTGGTCAAGTAATTACTTTGTCAACATAGAATTGAGTGTAATTGGATGGGGGTAATTACAATATATAATTACAAGGTTGCTTTTTAGTTTCTTTCCTTTTTATTTTTTTTTCAATTTATTTTCGTTATAACTTTTTATTTCTATTATTTTAATTTTAATTTTATCTTCACCTTTTAATTTTGTTTTGAAATTTTAAAATATATTTTTCTTGGTACATTATTTATCTTTTATTTCTCTACCGTTACTTCTTGTGATTCCATGGAATTGCTTATATTTTATATTTTATTTATTTTATTATTAGAGTTTTTGAAACTACACATCCTAGTATTAGAAATATTGAGTCATTAACAAACTTTGTTGTTGAATGTGGTTATAAACTTATTATGTTTTATAATTTTAAGTTGTAGTGGAACTTACTGCAAACTTAAATAGTGTCGTATTCATGGTTCTAATTTACTTGTTTTAGTAATATTGGCTCACATGGCATGTTATTTATTTTTTTAGTTAGAATTGATAGTTTAGTTTTGTCAAACATTTGAATAATGTTATGACATTATATTATAATATTAATTTATTTTATCAAACATAAATTCCATGATTTCTTACAAAATGTATATTTTTAGTTTTTGTAAGTATCTAAACTAAATTTTATTAACTTGAAATATATATATATATATATATAATTACTTTTACAATATTAGTTATAAATATATGATTACTAATTAATGTATACTCACGAAAAAAATATAAATACCAAAATAATATCATTATATTTATAAAAATTTATAGGCATATATTTATTATATTAACTATTTAAGTTTTGATAATTACTTCATTTAAAATTTAATCTAACTGTGTAATTACACTTGTGGAACCAAAACAGTAAACTTGTAATTACACTGTACTTAACTATAACAAAAAAACAGGTCATCGTAATTATAAAATTATATAATTACTAGGCTGTGTAATTATTACCCTAATAATTACGCCAATTCCAATTACCTGGTGGCTTTCCAAGAAGACCCTTGTTGTTTTTTATAAAATTCAACGTGATATTTTATTTCATTGAATATTTTCGTCCAATGTAAATTTATATTATTTTCAAATTACTAATTTCACTGCTAGCATAACCTAATCACTATGTTATAGCAGCTTATTTGTGCTATTTTTAAATTATTAATTTAATTTACTATAGTTTTTTTTTATGTTTTAAATTGACTAATAGTGTAATTTTTTTAAAGGTAAACTCGTTAAAAAATTAACCATACGAAAATCTAACTTTCCATTTTTACCTGAGATAATTTTCTGTGTGGTCGTTTACAAAAGCGTGAATAGAACACACTGTTTGTACACACGCACACCCTCGCCTCTCATCACTTGAGTCACGCCTCTGAGGAAACAAATGGACGCTGCTCTTTGTTAGCTTAATCCGCAGCTTCGGACCGTTGGGCGTTGGACGTCAACATCACTTCACTCAGTTGCTGTTGTTTAAGTAAATTACACTCTTTAAGTTGTTGATCTTTTTCTTGTTATTGTTGTTGTTTGTGCAATTTGTTACTCTTTGGTCAAATCTTGCTTTTGTATTCACATCCATCTGAAAATTTTGCGGCTTTATACTGATAAAAAATCTGGAACATATCGATTCGAGTTATAGCTTCTGCTTTATTAGGGTTTAAGAGTTTGTCCTTTTCCAAAAATATTAAAAAAGAACTTTTAATTTCTCTTCAGCATTCTCTGCAAATTTTGCGCTTTTACAATGTTAACCCGGTGCTTCATCGATCTGTGTTGTAGCTGCTGATTATTGGGGCTTAAAGAGTCTGCCCTTTTCCCCAAAAAGAAAAAAAGTTGATACTTCTTTCGTAATTGTTCCATACAAAGAAATAGGTAGGATTTAAGATCTCTCTGTCTCTCATTGTGTCTGTTTGCTGTAAAGCTTCAATCTTGGTAGTCGTATTCACTTGGATGAATAGGTGATATTGGACAGTTGAGGGTTTTATATTTTGTTCTACAGACAAGAAATTGTTATGATAGGTTCTTACCTAAACACAATTTCCATTGGTGACGGGAGAGAGAAGGCAAATTGATATTTATTGTAAGCAATGAAGTGCAATATATTCAACAAGTAATAGAGGGGTGTCAAATGGGCAGGCTGGGTCAACATTAGGCGGATTAATTTGGACTAAATGGCTTATAACTCCGTAACTCAAACATTTTTTCATTTCTTTGTCTTTTCTAATTTGTCTAGTTACCAAATCAAACTAACAAAATAACTTTTATATTCTTTATAGATAGGGAAAGTGGATCAAATTGTATATAACCTTTTTTTTGTTACATGACTAGATTTTTTATGGGTTAATTTGGGTTGTGCCTGAACTGACTCATAATTGAATTTATTCCCAATTCAACCTGCTAAAGTTTGGACGAGTTGGGCAGGATACACTTATATGGGTTAAATTTGACACCCCAGGAGTACCATGCTCCACTAGCATCCCCCCTCCCCCCGATACCATGCTCCACTAGCATCCCCCCTCCCCCCGAGTCTACTTTGGTAGGTACAGTCTCATTCGAGATTTTGTCTTTTGTTCAGAATATATTCTAACTTGAAATGATATTTCTACATCTTTAGGGCCTGAGGTTCAGGATGAAGAAGAAGAAAAATCCTCTCGTATTTTTAGATGTATCAATTGATGGAAATCCTGCTGAAAGAATTGTTATTGAGGTAACATATATGAAGCTTACCAAGCTTCATGGATTAGTTTTCCTTTTTCTTCCATATGAAACTATGTCTTGAAACTGTTTTGATATATCAAGCATGCGTATTAGCATTTATTTTTGCGGGGAAATGTGCAGCTCTTTGCAGATATTGTCCCGAGGACTGCAGAAAATTTCCGGTCACTTTGCACAGGTATATTGCTCGTAACATTATTTGCTTTGTGCTAGCAAAGTACTTTGCTTGAGGCCCCACTAGGTTTAAATAGTGGAATAGAAGTCATGAGTTATTGTGAAGGGCCTTAAAGAAAATCATCTCTGCATTGCCACAATGTAGGCCTGTGAACACCACTAATTATGCTGTTCCGGAAAATGAGAGACTATCCATTGTTTTATGAAATCCCGTGGCCTTAAGGAAAATCATCTCTGTCCTGCCGCAATATAGGCCCTATGAGCACCATTCGAAATGCTAGGCGTATGTTGGGCATTAGTTTCCAACATTGTTTAAGGGAATGAGCTGTTATCATCTTATATTGTTTTGGATAGTCCTCACTTCACGAGTTAGTTTTGGGATTGAGTCAGACCATGTCCATTTTCTTAACACTGCTAGGATTATTATATTTTGGGATGAGGGCGAAGGTTGGTTTACCAAATTTAAATAGATTCCTAGTCATGTATGCAATGAGTCATTAAAAAATCACATATTCTTGGATAACAATAAATCAATGTGACCGGGTCTTTTGATTGGTCTCAGCACTTCCATTCTCTACATTAATTGCAGTCACCTTTTATTGACTTACAGTGCTTGCATGATTTCAAGGGCATAATTGGTTGATCTGATGAATGTTGTGGTTTGATGGTATGTTATGTTTTGAAGGTGAGAAGGGAGTTGGAGTATCTACCGGGAAACCTCTGCACTACAAAGGATGCTTATTTCACCGTGTAATCAAAGGGTTTATGGCACAAGTATGCTCTCTCTCTCTCTCTCTGAGATATTTTTTTATTCTTTGGTATCTTTTGAGAATAAATAACATAGGAATTGATGTATTCGTTGCTACTTATTCTACCTAAGCTTGAGTCTCATATGAAAATCAATTGTTTCCTCCAGCTTGATATAAGATAATTCCGGAATTTGGGTTCAAAGTTCACAATGTTTTTTATTTCTTACATCCACAGAGAATTACACTTTCTAATCATACAGCCCCATCTGACTGGTCCTCCAATATCATGAGTAAACGTTTTGCTATTTCCTCTTCTAACTTATGGGATTAAAAAGGGGTAGCTGCTGATCATGATAAACATAAATTCAGACTTCCCCCTTCCTAAAACAAAATCAAAACTTCAAAGTGAGAAACATTGTTCGGTTTTTAGTTCCATGTGCTTTACAGATTATATGGATATCTTATGAAGCAGTGCAGATCTATATCTATTGTGCTTGTCATTTATTTCAAATGAGAAAATAATTTTGCAGGGGTGAATTTCAGCTGAACCCAACTTGTTTGGGACTGAGGCGTACTTCTTGTTGTTGTTGTTGTTTAGTCAATATATTGGGGAATAATCATCAGTCCCATGACCTCTTTCTGTTTTCTACAGGGTGGTGATTTCTCCAAAGGGAATGGTATGCTTTTTCCCCTTCTGGAAACTGAACTTTCAATTGGTGCAGAGGACTCTTTAACTTCCAACCTCTTGCCCAGACAAGTAAGGCACACGAACTTTTAATGTTTTGCAGGCACTGGTGGAGAGAGTATATATGGAGGGAAATTTCCAGGTAAATTAGTAGTATATATGTTATGAGTGTTTGATAAATGGTTATATGATTGGTTACTGATGGTAATTTTTTCTACATGTAGACGAAAACTTTAAAGTTGATCATACTGAGGGTGGTCTTCTCTCGATGGCGAATAGTGGTCCTAATACAAATGGATCCCAGTTCTTCATTACGTTTAAGAGAACTCCCCATCTTGACGGGTATTTTATCTGATTTACGAGTGCACAATAGTTTCACCATGTTTTATCCTTCTGTAGGCTTGTACTCCAAATCCTATTAGGAGAAGAAATAACTTTGGTTATAACAATACCTAGTTT
This sequence comes from Nicotiana paniculata, assembly GCA_005239505.1. Classification (NCBI taxonomy): domain Eukaryota; kingdom Viridiplantae; phylum Streptophyta; class Magnoliopsida; order Solanales; family Solanaceae; genus Nicotiana; species Nicotiana paniculata. The sequence continues at coordinate 20,340 of ML307220.1, read as the reverse complement.
CTATCATGAAACAATTATGTTGCTGTTGCAGGAAGCATGTTGTTTTTGGAAAAGTTGTGAAGGGAATGGATTTTGTGAAGAAAATTGAACAGTTAGGGACAGCTGATGGGAAGCCATCTGGGCTTGTGAAAATAGTAGATTGTGGCGAAATGTCTGATGAGAGGAAAGTTAATGATACAACTAAAGTGGAGAAAGGTGACTTTATCTCTCCAAGACTGAGATGTTCCTACTCTGCTGCAGTGTTACTGCCTCATCTAAGAGAGTTTGCTGTGTGGTCTCGTTTCTGTTGTTCATTCGTATATTTTTTCCCTTGTCTGCAGGGAAAAATAAGAAGTCAGCAAGAGCTCTTTCATCTGATGATAGTTCAGACAGTCAAGTAAAGGGGAAACACAAAGCATCCACCGACAGAAAGCAAAAGAAAAGGAGGAGATACTCTTCATCTGATTCTTACAGTTCTGAATCAGATACTGATTCCTCTTCAGGATCTGACTCAGATTCTGAGCTGAACTCCTATTCTTCCAGTTCTTCAAGTGATGGCAGGCATAAGAAGAGGAAAAGGTCGACTAAGAAAGAAAAGAGTCGACGTGGGAAGAAAAAAGACGGAAAGAGGACTAGGAGAACAGTTCATCGAAATAAAAGATCGAAACGCAAGAGGTATTATTTTCTGTTGGTCCCTGTAATCTGTGTTATTATGCTGTACTTGATCGCTGGCTCAGTCCACGAAAGTTTAGATTTATTTTATTCCCATTGCATTCAGGAGCTCCACGAGTTCTAGTGGCACAGACAGCAGCAGCAGTGATAGCTCTGATGATGAAAATGGCAGGCGCGGTAATTCTTCACGAAAAGGTAACTATTAATTTTATTCATGGAGTTGGAAAAGCATGACTTGTAAGAAGATTTATCAATTTATTGTTCATCTTATGTTACAGGTTTGGGGAAGAAATCATCAGTCCCTCTCAAAGGACAAGCTGTTTTGAAACAGCAAAAGAATCTTGAAGAGGGTGAAGTATTATCTAAGAATGGTAAGCTTCCGAATAATGGTCATGGTGGAGATGTACCAACTGACAGGACTCTCGCCACCAATGATAGATCTGATAATTCCAGCAGATCCAGGTCCCTTCCTTTGCTTTACTGAATGGTTGATGTGGTACTTGCGTATGTGGCTGTCATATCAGTTACATATCTTCACAAGTGAAGTCTTTCTCTTTACATGATTAACAGGAGTGCAACACCAAGCCCCAGAGGGAAGCCAAGACCCAGCCGCCGGAACAGTCGAAGTATGAGCCCAACAAAAGTGCCTGATAGACTTGACCATACTGACAGAAGTCTTCAAACTGAATCGAAGGAGAGAAGTCTTTCAAAGAGTCCTTCACAAAAAGCTACTCAGCCATCTCGCTCTAGTCCTGGCAGGGATTTATCCGGAAACCATTCTCCTGATGGAACTACAAAGCGAATCCGGAAAGGCCGTGGTTTCACTCAACAGTATTCATTTGCAAGACGCTATCGCACCCCATCTCCTGAGCGTTCACCTTACAGGCCTTATTACCAGGGTGGGAGAAATTTTCAGGGGAATCATAATAGGTAAGTCGAGTTCATATGTAAAAGTTGTCCGTGGAAGAAGCAAGTCTGTTTGCGTGCTAAATACATTGTTATCTTTTTTAGGTATTCAAGCTATAGAAGCTATTCTGGGCGTTCTCCACCGGGACGATACAGACGCTCACCAAGAGGCAGAAGTCCGCCCAGGTATTCCTTCTGAGTTCCTCTCTATGGTCTTTTTGTGAATGTCTCTTCATATGTCCAAAGTCTTATAGTGCTTCAATTTCTTTTTTGTCTTATATCTCTGGGTTCTTGGTTAGCTCTTTTGTGTTCCATTTAAGATTGTAAGCATGGAAAAATGACTTCACAACCCTTAACTAACACCTTTCTTTATCTTTGTTCAATAGATACCGGCGAAGGAGTCGAAGTAGGAGTATTTCTCACAGCCCTAGTGCTCATCCTAGGCGTGAGAGGCGTCGAAGTAGGAGCCCTTCCCGCAGTGCCTCCCCTACAGATAAGCGGCAGACAATCAGTGACAGATTGAAGTCTCGTCTTGGGCCTCGCATGGATGATCAAAATTTTCCTACTAGGAGGTCAGCTTCAAGATCTAGAAGCCGCGACTCAACGACTCCTCGGTCTCCTGATGCTGCTCCAAGGAAGCACAGTAGAAAAGTAGGATCTGAATCGCCTAGTAGTTCGAGATCAACCTCTCCAACTCGACAGAGGGGCCTAGTCTCATATGAGGATATCAGTCCCACCGGGACAAACTAATTTGTAGCCTTGACTTAAGCTTTTATGAGTGACTAAATTTGCAAAAAGCTTATGATCTCGTTTTAAACTTTGTTTAATCAGATGTTGCTTAGCCTGGGGTTGCCAACTTAATTTTATCAATTTTGTATTTCAATACTTTCAGTAACCAGCTGTTCGACATGGATTGTTTTACCTACACGTTGGTTTAGGTTTACCATTTTCCGGAGTTAGGTCCAGATTTTCCATATAGATTTTCAGAAATATCATCTTCATTGGTAGAATGGTGGTATCGGTGATGTTAAAAGATCAGTACTCATATAATTATAGGGTCGTTTGGTCCGAGGACAAAATTATAATGCATGAAGCATAATACTAGGATTAATAATGACTGGATTGTTTAGTGTATATGTTCTTTCCCTCCGAATGTTTTGTTTATTGCATTAAAATTAGATATATGGTGTATCATATAAGGTTTACAATTTTTACTATGTTTTAAAAGTAAATAAAACATAGAAAGATGTAATCATAAGTTATTTTGGCTTATTTTTTTAGATATATAGATATCAGAATTGCAGAAATTACATTTGGTACTTTTTATACCGAAAACGAAATGCCATTTACACGAAGTATAAAATTAATTGAATTGTTTTCATAATTCCTTAATCAAGAAACCCCATTAATGTTAATTCTTGTAGAGCTTGCAGTCATCAGTATTAGGAGTTTTTCTGTGTTCCCTATTCTGCTGAATCAAGAAATTGGGTAGTTAGTCATCTCCGATCCTTGCCTCCATTTTCTCTTCTTTTTTTTGTGGATTGTAATACGAACTTTTTATTCATTAACTAGTATGCTCCCATAAATAATCTATTGATGCATTATAAAGTGCAAAATTAGCATCTTTGTCCTTAATTCTTTTGTGTCAAGCTAATATATTTTCAATTTTCACTTTTCAATTTTAGCAACATTTAGTATTTTATATTTGTACCATTCATTTTTTGAGATGATTATATATTTTTTATACAATTATAACTTATAAAAAAATTAATTTATAATTTTACATAAAAATAATAAATGCACGAAAATTAATTATCAAACATATACGCCAAAGATAAGATGTAAAATTAATATTTTAAAGATATTACAAAACATAATTAAGTATATATAAATAGATATATTAAAAGAGTTAAATAATAAAAATAATGATAAATTAATATGAACAGTGTTACTCCAAATTTGAAATAACACTATTCATCCTTCATTTTGAGGGAAAAAATGGGGAGCATTGGAGCTACGTTTTGACAAAAAAGGTTGGATTTTGGAGAAATGGGGAGGGTCGGAGAATAGTGCCCATTGGTCGTAGAAATTGCACGAGCTGCCCTATTTGGTTGCCCCCATTTAATCTGTACTCATATTTTCAAAATTATTTAACCTATACCCTAATTTTTACAACTTCAGGCGCTGCCTTCCTAATACCTGTGCAAAACTTCATCTTATTTAGTGCTGAAGTTTTTACAAATTAACTAAACAACTTCAGCATCTTCTGCTGAAATTTTTGAAAAAGCTTTATGACAAAACATTAATCCAGGACAAAACTTCAGCTTATATAGTGTTGAAGTTTTTACAAATGAACTAAATAACTTCAACATCTTCTGCTGGATTTTTTTAAAAAGCTTTATGACAAAACTAATTAATCCAGGACAAAACTTCAGCTTATTCAGTGCTGAAGTTTTTAGAAATGAACTAAATAACTTCAGCATCTTCTGCTGAAGTTTTTGAAAAAGCTTTATGAACTTCAGCTTATTTAGTGTTGAAGTTTTTACAAATGAACTAAATAACTTCAGCATCTTCTGCTGAAGTTTTTGAAAAAGCTTTATGAACTTCAGCTTATTTAGTGTTGAAGTTTTTACAAATGAACTAAATAACTTCAACATCTTCTGCTGAAGTTTTTGAAAAAGCTTTATGAACTTCAGCTTATTTAGTGTTGAAGTTTTTACAAATGAACTAAATAACTTCAACATCTTCTGCTGAAGTTTTTGAAAAAGCTTTATGAACTTCAGCTTATTTAGTGTTGAAGTTTTTACAAATGAACTAAATAACTTCAACATCTTCTGCTGAAGTTTTTGAAAAAACTTTATGAACTTCAGTTCTTACAAATAAACTCAATAACTTCAGCATCTTCTGCTGAAGTTTTTGAAAAAGCTTTATGACAAAACTAATGAATCCAGGACAAAACTTCAGCTTATTTAGTGCTGAAGTTTTTAGAAAATAACTTCAGCATCTTCTGCTGAAGTTTTTGAAAAAGCTTTATGACAAAACTAATGAATCCAGGACAAAACTTCAGCTTATTTAGTGCTGAAGTTTTTAGAAAATAACTTCAGCATCTTCTGCTGAAGTTTTTGAAAAAGCTTTATGAACTTCAGCTTATTTAGTGCTAAAGTTTTTACAAATGAACTAAATAACTTCAGCATCTTCTGCTGAAGTTTTTGAAAAAGCTTTATGAACTTCAGCTTATTTAGTGCTAAAGTTTTTACAAATGAACTAAATAACTTCAGCATCTTCTGCTGAAGTTTTTGAAAACCCTTTATGACAAAACTAATTATTCCAGGACAAAACTTCAGCTTATTTAGTGCTGAAGTTTTTAGAAATGAACTAAATAACTTCAACATCTTCTGCTGAAGTTTTTGAAAAAGTTTTATGAACTTCAACATATTTAGTGCTGAAGTTTCTACAAATGAACTAAATAACTTCACCATCTTCTACTGAAGTTTTTGAAAAAGCTTTATGAAAAAACTAATTAATCCAGGACAAAACATCAGCTTATTTAGTGCTGAAGTTTTTTACAAATGAACTAAATAATTAAAGTATCTTCTGCTGAAGTTTTTGAAAAAGCTTTATGAACTTCAGTTTTTACAAATGAACTAAATAACTTCAGCATCTTCTGCTGAAGTTTTTGAAAAAGCTTTATGACAAAACTAATGAATCCAGGACAAAACTTCAGATATTTAGTGCTGAAGTTTTTATAAATGAACTAAATAACTTCAGCATATTCTGCTGAAGTTTTTGAAAAAGCTTTATGAACTTCAGTTTTTACAAATGAACTAAATAACTTCAGCATCTTCTGCTGAAGTTTTTGAAAAAGCTTTATGACAAAACTAATGAATCCAGGACAAAACTTCAGCTTATTTAGTGCTGAAGTTTTTAGAAATGATCTAAATAACTTCAGCATCTGCTGCTGAAGTTTTTGAAAAAGCTTTATGAACTTCAGCTTATTTAGCGCTGAAGTTTTTACAAATGAACTAACTAACTTCAGCATTTTCTGATGAAGTTTTTGAAAAAGCTTTATGACAAAACTAATTATTGCAGGACAAAACTTCAGCTTATTTAGTGCTGAAATTTTTAGAAATGAACTAAATAACTCCAGCATCTTCTGCTGAAGTTTTTGAAAAAGCTTTATGAACTTCAGCTTATTTAGTGCTGAAACTTTTACAAATGAACTAAATAACTTCAACATCTTCTGCTGAAGTTTTTGAAAAAGCTTTATGACAAAACTAATTAATCAAGGTCAAAACTTCAGCTTATTTAGTGCTGAAGTTTTAGAAATGAACTAAATAACTTCAGCATCTTCTGTTGAAGTTTTTGAAAAAGCTTTATGAACTTCAGCTTATTTAGTGCTGAAATTTTTACAAATGAACTAAATAAGTTCAGCATCTTCTGCTGAAATTTTTGAAAAAGCTTTATGAACTTCAGTTTTTACAAATGAACTAAATAATTTCAGCATCTTCTGCTGAAGTTTTTGAAAAAGCTTTATGACAAAACTAATGAATCCAGGACAAAACTTCAGCTTATTTAGTGCTGAAGTTTTTAGAAATGAACTAAATAACTTCAGCATCTTCTGCTGAAATTTTTGAAAAAGCTTTATGAACTTCAGTTTTTACAAATGAACTAACTAACTTCAACATCTTCTGCTGTAGTTTTTGAAAAAGCTTTATAACAAAACTAACGAATCCAGGATAAAACTTCAGCTTATTTAGTGCTGAAGTTTTTAGAAATGAACTAAATAACTTCAGTATCTTCTGCTGAAGTTTTTGAAATTTTTTTATGACAAAACTAATTAATCCAGGTCAAAACTTCAGCTTATTTAGTGCTGAAGTTTTAGAAATGAACTAAATAACTTCAGCATCTTCTGTTGATGTTTTTGAAAAAGCTTTATGAACTTCAGCTTATTTAGTGCTGAAGTTTTTACAAATGAACTAAATAACTTCTGCATCTTCTGCTGAAGTTTTTGAAAAAACTTTATGAACTTCAGTTTTTACAAATGAACTAAATAACTTCAACATCTTCTGCTGAAGTTTTTGAAAAGGTTTTATGACAAAACTAATGAATCCAGGACAAAACTTCAGCTTATTTAGTGCTGAAGTTTTTAGAAATGAACAAAATAACTTCAGCATCTTCTGCTGAAGTTTTTGAAAAAGCTTTATGAACTTCAGTTTTTACAAATGAACTAAATAACTTCAACATCTTCTGCTGAAGTTTTTGAAAAAGCTTTATAACAAAACTAATGAATCCAGGATAAAATTTCAGCTTATTTAGTGCTGAAGTTTTTAGAAATGAACTAAATAACTTCAGTATCTTCTGCTGAAGTTTTTGAAAAAGCTTTATAACAAAACTAATGAATCCAGGATAAAATTTCAGCTTATTTAGTGCTGAAGTTTTTAGAAATGAACTAAATAACTTCAGTATCTTCTGCTGAAGTTTTTGAAAAAACTTTATGAACTTTAGCTTATTTATCGCTGAAGTTTTTACAAATAAACTAAATAACTTCAGCATCTTCTGCTGAAGTTTTTGAAAAAGCTTTATGAAAAAACTAATTAATCCAGAACAAAACTTCAGCTTATTTAGTGCTGAAGTTTTTACAAATGAACTAAATAACTAGAGTATTTTCTGCTGAAATTTTTGAAAAAGCTTTATGAACTTCAGTTTTTACAAATGAACTAAATAACTCAGCATCTTCTGCTGAAGTTTTTGAAAAAGCTTTATAATAAAACTAATGAATCCAGAACAAAACTTCAAATATTTAGTGCTGAAGTTTTTATAAATGAACTAAATAACTTCAACATCTTCTGCTGAAATTTTTGAAAAAGCTTTATGAACTTCAGTTTTTACAAATGAACTAAATAACTTCAACATCTTCTGCTGAAATTTTTGAAAAAGCTTTATGAACTTCAGCTTATTTAGTGCTGAAGTTTTTAGAAATGAACTAAATAACTTTAGCATCTTCTGCTGAAGCTTGTGAAAGAGCTTTATGAACTTCAACTTATTTAGTGCTGAAGTTTTTAGAAATGAACTAAATAACTTCAGCATCTTCTGCTGAAGCTTTTGAAAGAGCTTTATGAACTTCAACTTATTTAGCGCTGAAGTTTTTACAAATGAACTAAATAACTTCAGCATTTTCTGATGAAGTTTTTGAAAAAGCTTTATGACAAAACTAATTATTGCAGGACAAAACTTCAGCTTATTTAGTGCTGAAATTTTTAGAAATGAACTAAATAACTTTAGCATCTTCTGCTGAAGTTTTTGAAAAAGCTTTATGAACTTCAGCTTATTTAGTGCTGAAACTTTTACAAATGAACTAAATAATTTCAACATCAAGGGAACATTGGCACGATAACATCACTCAGAGTCAAACTTAAAAGTTGAAATTAAGCCATCTGGATATAAAAGGGAGTTCAGTCTACATCATAAAACTATATCAACCAAAGGTCAGTAGCCAAACTAAGATGTCAAACATAATTTGTCAAAAAGTACGCTTTGCAATTAAAACAGATTTATTTGCCGAAAATTCTAGGCATACAAAAAAAACACATAACTGCGCTAACTAGAACCAGGTGCAACAGGAGAAGCTGGCCAGCCAGTAATTAGTAAGTTGCTCGCTATCTCACAGAGGTTCGCCTTCAGGAACGACCTGGTCTTTAACCCACATGTAAATAGGAACCAAAACATAGTATGTTGCTGCCATTGCCCCCAGAAGGAACCGCAGCATAAAGACAAATGGATTTACAGGTTTCGCCACATCCTCTTCCTTTGGGCCAAGCTGCAATTGCGACATACAACAAGGTACATATAAGGAGGAGAACGAACTTGTAACACTTTTTACCAACTGTATTAAGATAAAAGAGGCGAAGAAGGGTCCTTGGAATCCAGTGGGATTAGAGGAGATGCAGAAAAAGATGTAACATCATCCAATAATAATTCACTCCAATGCAACCAATTAGAAACTTGTAACTACAACAGTTGAACATATAGTTATGTGTTCATGGAATAGTATCGTGATGTCATCGCTCTCTCTAAACCCATATTCTATTTGAAGTCAAATCAAAATTATTTCTTCAGCAGACATCAGTTCATCACTAATAAGTTAACGTTTGTCATCAAACATTTTAAGGCAACATGATGTGTTTGGCCATATTCAGCACACTCATATATCATGGGATAAAGCAGTGATGATCTTTATCTAGATGTTACAAACTGTTCTACAAACAANCCCCCCCCCCCCCCAGACACACACACAAAAAAGAAAATAAAGAAATAAGATAAATAATACTATATAATGTTACCGAAATTAATCAGGTCAGAAAAATAAAATGAATGTACTCCTAAAAAAGGCAATTTCTTTTAGGGCACTAGTGGAGGAAGTGAGAAATTACCTGCAGCGGTGAATCGCCAGGTGCAGACTTCACACCAGTCACAGAACATCCCATGATAAGCCCATGCCTGCGAACCCCACGATACCATTTTGGGCCAATCCTCTTAAGTTGGACATCCTCGAATCCTGCCTTCTCAAACCACTCTAAATATTCTTCCTCCTTAGGGAAGAGCATCCACACATCAGCAAAGAAACGAGACAACCAAAAGGTAGGGTGGACAGGACCGATTAGGCACGCCTTTCCTCCAGGTTTCAGAACCCTGTACGCCTCTCTGATGCCTCGTTGTGGATCTGGCCAGTACTCAATACTGAGAGGAAAAAGATGATCAAGGAACTTCATCATGATGAATTTCAGAAAATCTTTACAGCTTTTTCAACTGAAGAATGAAAATGTTAACATAAATCAATGCCAATATCTACTACCATAATTTTGTTTTCATTTCAGCTGGTCATTCCACAACTTCTACTACCAGATGCAGATATAAGACACTTTGATTTCCTTTAAAGAAACTATAGACATTCATGTAGGTTGATAACGGGATCTACTACCATAATTTGTACTTACTATGACTGTGACACGTGAGTACGGTTATATATTGCCAATGGATTTCTCTAATTTTTTCACATGCTATTGTCAATAGATTTCTCTCAGTTTTTTCACATGCATGTAGCTTTCAACAGTTCACATTATAGATAAACAGGTTGGAGAAGGCGACAGCACAACCCTTGCTTGAAAATGACCATGAGTCCTCTAAATAGCATCTAAAATCCTGTTCAAGCTTTGGGAAAATTAAACATACAAGTGTTGGATAAAGAGTCCAAAACACATGGAGAATCGAAACGACTGGTACTCACCAAGACTAATGTTACAGCTAAGACCATTCCAATTAATTCAGTTATAACATCCAAACTGAAAGGCAATCTATTATACTATATGCAACTCGAAAACGCCCGTTATGTGATAAACAATGATGATAAGAACAAAAATTGAGCTAGAAAAGTTAAAAAAGGGAGCAGACATAAACCTTCCAGCGGATACATATCGGTCAGCATAATCAGTTTGGAAGGGAAGATCCTCAGCATCACCCTCAATAATCTTGCATTCTTTCAAAGGCTCCTTTTGCTTAGCCTTAGCAAGCTGATGAGGAGATTGGTCAAGAATTGTAACATTCTTGGCATCCACATGCTTAACTATACCCAAAGTAGTAAAACCAGTGCCACCACCAACATCAACTACAGTCAAATTCCTGTCATCAAGGTGAGCTGGTTCAAGTGCATCATCCCTCATATCTTCAGTCCAATGCCCAGGATTTATCACATGATCATACACAATGGATAAGAACCTATAGAACCAAAATGCTTCTTGCTTGTGCTGTATGAATCTTGGTTGTGAAGCAGGCCTAGATGTTGAAACACTGCACCTTAGACCTAGGGTTTTGATTTTATTACCGGTTATTGATAAACCCAACTTGGGGAATTGCTTGCCATTGAAATCTGAACCAACAACGCCTAACCCATTTGGGGAAATTCTCCTATAAAGACTTAAACTTTCAGTTCCAGTGATGAGCATTGAATTTGCCATACTCACAGAGGGGCAAATGCAAAAAAAAATCAAAGTCTTGAAATCTTTTGAAGCAATGCCAAAGTCGTCAAAATCGAAGCTTTGCTGAGATATAGAGTGAAGACACCACTGAGGTTGTCCTAGAACAAGAGCCAAAAAGTAGTACTAACCTTGTTTTCAATTGCTTCAGTTTACAAGAAATTTTGGTGGGCTTGAGTGACAATGATAGAGTCTTTTGCCCCTTTGATGAACTAGTTTAATAGTACAAAATGGGAATGGAAAACGACAATAGTGTAGATTAGGGCGAGTGAGAGAGGGGGTGGGGGAGGCAAAAAGTTCTGTTTTTGTGTCTTTTGGGATAATCATCAGATACTACTCCTAACTAAATTAGTTTTTAAAAAGGTTAGAGTTGCTTGGTCTAAGAATGTGAAAATAGATTACGATTTCTGAAATTAATACTAATCAAAAATGCTTTTTGAACTAAATAATAAAAAAGTAAGTTATTACAAAAATCTAAATCCAAATAAATTTGTCATTTGTATAGTCTAAGGTTACATTAATTACAATTTGGTGAAAGATTAATCTTGTCATATGATATATTTGAGATAGAGTCAAATTCGCCAAACTTTGAGACCTCTAATATATGTCATTACTAATAAATAAGGCTACTATAAAAACAAATAGTAGTAAATATTATAAATCTAGTATGTAACGCCTGAATTGACCAGTGAGAGCATGTGGAGTAGCCTTTGCCCTCAATGCTGGAATTCAATTTGAGTTAAGGTATCAAATACGGATACCAATAGCTAACGTGGTCGTGTCGAAACCTTCTCATTTTCATTACCTATAGCTAACCTACCTGCCTTGCCAACAAATTCGATTTCTGTCTCTCTCATGAATTGCATATAGTATATTCTTTTCTAAGTTTACTTGTAAAATTATCTTTTCACTATTTACCTGTTGTTCTTGTAGATATTATATTTTTGCTGTTAGTTTTCTGCCTTCGTTGGCTAGGAGGGACATCACAATCCCCGAGAGTTTGAATGACCGTGGCATCAACAAAACTAGAATCATATAAGATAACTTTTTTATTAGTATGAGTGATAACTTCTCTTGTATTAACATTTCTCATTTTGGTTTTTCATTTTATGTTTGGTATTTGCATTGGGATTCGATTGAATCTGGATTTATGCCGAAAGTTTTATATTAGGATAAAATATTTTCTAACCAAAGCGACTTCATATTCATAACTTAAATCCGAAACTTATAATTAAGGATGATAAAATATTTATCACTCCAAACCTCTGTTCATCTTTTAACAGTTCAGAAGCTGCTAATGACTTATATGCAATTCAATATTATAAAGAATTATTCGTTTTCAAGACGAAACTTTGATAATCACTGTTCGGACTGTCCGGACTGTCCGGGCAGGATGTAAGGCAATAAAAACATGTTAATCATAACTCAATAGTTTTAGCTCAAATTTTGTAAATGTGTTTTAAAAAAATTCTAAATTAATACAGATTATTACATTTGAATCTAATAAAAAAAAGGACAAGGATAAAAAGCTAAACTCGAAACTCATAAAATTCAAATCCTTAATATTATTCTGCTTTATATTTATAATAATAAATATTGCTTATTATTATAGGTGATTTAAGTATTTTGGATGATAGTGTTTGACCAAAAAGTATAACACTTTTTTCTAAATCAATTAAAGGATAAATAAGATGAAAGGCAAATCCTAGTCAAGCACAATAAATCTTAGATTTAGTCACGTGTTGGAACGGTGAGGTCCACTAGCGCATAAAGCCAATTATCAGATTGATAAATGAAGCTTTTGAGAGTAAATGAAGGGGTAATAATGAGTAATAAATATGAAGAATGTCAATAAATGTAAATAGGAAGAATGATTCATCCAAATATTGAATGATGTGGAAGATTCTTCCTTCTGACAGCAACGTGCGATAATTAGAAATGAAAATGGACAAAGTTGTTCTTGGATCGTGTGAGTGGAAAGACCGAATAAACAACAAAACCAATCACAGTGGATAGACAAGCTTTTTGTATTATCCCTCAAGAGTCAACTTCTTACAAGTGTTCTTATCAGAGTGAATATCTTCCCATTTTTTCCCTCTCTCTTCCTCTTTCTATGGGATATTCCTAGAAAACCCTAAAAAGTACAGCCAGGAGAATATTCGATATTCCTTTTGGTAATTTCAAGACTATTCCAGTCGTTGCTCTTATACTTCTCTATTCGACCTCGGCCTTGATGTCTTGCTCGGCGACTCCTTGCTAGTGGGCCTTGCTTGACCTCGGCCATAACTTCTACACTTGTTCATTCGTATTCGTTGAACTTCCTTAGTCAAATTTTGACCCATATAGTTAGTCCCTCCGCTTATTGAGGTCGTCTTCTGGTCGAACTCAGTGAGCGGACTTTATCAACAACAGTTCTGGAGAAATCCCGACATGATGGCTGAGCAGAAGTAATTATCGTCGAGATGGTGACGTATCGTTCTGAAGGTTGTGGTCGATGAGGTAGGTACATGATGACGTCACGGACGCATGCAACACCATTGTGCATCTTCCCGATGCGCAGCATCATTTATTAAGCCTATGTCTCTTCGATTCTAGGGCCACTGACGGCTATTTACACCGGTTCGGGGGCCCCGGTTGTCTATATATAAGGGGAAGGCTTCTCAATGAAACTTTCGCATTCTCTAATTTCTTCACCTATGCACTTTGCTTCTTCTTCTTCTTCTCCATGTGTTCTTTCTCTCTATAACTTCCACCGCCACTGCCACCGCCACTGCCACCGCCACCGCCACCGCCTCTTCTTCTTCTCCGGTTCCACCACATTCACATTATCAGAAAATGACTAACGTGACTCTCAAACCCGAGACGGTCTCTGACCCTAATCCATTGTCGGTGTCCATGCCTTCTGGTGGCGGAGAACCTACGGTTATGGAGGATGAAAGCTTCCCCACTGTGGAAGAGGTCATTCTTCGCAACCCTACTTCCCGGTCGGACTTTGAAGGAACCCGTTTAGGACCTCGAACCGGTAAGGTCCTAGATGGAGCCTAAGCATATTTCCGCCCTCAGATCCAAGTACCACATCCCCGCTCACGTTGACATCATTCCGGCAGGGGACAATGTGATACAGGTTCACCGTCCTGGGTATTGTGTATTCTATACCTACCCATTTCGAGTGGGCTATTCTCTCTCTCTCTTCCTCCCTTGGCAGGGGAGTTCTGCCATTATTACGGCGTCTGCCCGACTCAACTTTCTCCCTATATCTACAAGATCTTCCTCATGCTAACGAATTACGCTGAGTTGGCCGGCTGTGAAGTTTCCATCCACCATTTACTGCACCTCTTCGCGCCCAGCTTCCATAGGGGCACGATGATCACCTTCACCATCGCGGAACCAAGGGGTTAGTGGCCGGAATGGACGACAAAGCAAATCGCCGATTTTGGCTTAATTATTTCTTTGTCAAAACCAAGCACGTGATGGCGAACCCTAGTGGGTTTCCCGGGCAGTGGAATTTCGCTCGTAAGTGTCTTCGTCAACTAAATCACGCCCTTTTCTTGTTTTTATGTGTTTCGTTACTTACTTGTTTCTTTCCCTTCGTGTAGCTGAGAGGCACCCCCTTCTTTGGTCGCTGACATCGCTGATTGGGTGAAATAAGTTCTCCCCTTCACCGTAGGAATTCGTGACTAGCGTCTTTCAACAAGAAGTTTGGGCCCAAACCCTTGACCGATAAGTTAAACCTCGACTTGTATATATTTCGACGGCGTTATAGTTCGTCTCCCCTTTGTACTTATGGTTCTTTACTGGTGCCAGGTCGGAGGAATTCTAAGAAGGCGAAGGCTCCCGTTCCTGCCTTCCGCCAGGCAGTCGCCTCAGCCGGGATGCAATTCGTGTTGGCCGAGTCCATGCAAAACGCTTCTCCTCAGAATCCGTCGTTAGGTGACTCTGGCCCACAAAAGATTCCATCAATAGAGACCCCGGTCTGCCCGGTGGTGCACCTATTAGATGAGTCTTCTCCCGGCGAGGAAGAAATGGCGCCATTGAAGAGGCGGAGGGTAGAGACTGGGAGAGTTACCACGGCCGCTGCCGCGCCTGAGGGGCCGATCATGTTGGACATGGAGCCGGTGAGTCCATCAGTTATTGAGTCTGCTCCCGCCGCAGAGGTCGCTGCAGAGGAGAGGCCTTGGAGGCTGCCACGGGGGAAGGGGGGGAGAACAGCCAAGACCGCTGAGGTCAGCTTATCATCTGCCGGTGAGAGGGGGAAAACTGTTGTTGTGGAAGATGAAGGGTCTGGTTCTGATATCGACCCCGAGGAAGTGCGGACCTTCAAAGAGAGGTTCACTCGAGTAGAAGTGAGGACCGAGGGGTCTACTCGGAATATTGTTATCCCCGTGGACTTCAATCTGTTGGTCAACTCAGAGCGGGTGGTTCCAGCTATGGCCCCCTTATGAACGGACTCTGAGAATAAGACGCTACAGATGCTGAAGGATGCAGACTTGTCACTGGGCATTTCCGGGATGGCCCTGCGAGTAAGTTACTTTTCAATGCTTTAACTTTATTCTTTTCTTCATGTTATCTACCTTTGCTGATCTTTCATTTTTTGTTTATCAAACTCTCATTTTGGAGATTGAGAGCGCCCTTCGGGAGTAGAAGAGGTCGGCTCTCTATAAGAGGATGGAGTCTAAATATAGAGAGTAACGTACCAAGCACCGGGCACTGGTCAGCATACTCGGTGAGGAGGGTCAATTCAAGACTCTTCGGGATGAGTTGAAATAAAAAGATGAGGAGTTGAGGGAGAAATATGGTGAGCTTGTGAGGGCCATTGGCAGGTGCAGCGTGCTCGAGGGGATGTTGAGATCCAAAGATGACGAGATCGAGGTGATCAAGGGGGTAATGGCTGAGAATGTCGATCTTCAGGCTCAGTCCGCATCCTTACGGGCCGAGCTTGAGTAGAGTGAAGCCAGAGCCAATGGCTTGAGGGACGAGTTGGACGCCAAAGATGCGGAGTTGGAGAGGCAGAGGTCTCAGATTTGAACGAGCAGATTGCCATCCTAAAAACCGAGAAAGCGCAGCAACAGGCCCAGCCATCTACCTCTCATGGTTCCACTTCTCCCAGTGTGTCACGGGATTTATACGATAAATGGGTTCATGTTGAGGCCCGGCTTGACATATATAGGGCTTTGATGACAGTCGAGAAAGCTTCTGAGGCGAAATTCGAGGATGCTCATGTTAAGGCACGTGCAGCTCGTGACACTTGTGGCTACGACCCCGACACGCCTGGCATGGATGATGATGAAGATGAATTGGACGGGCTTGAGCTGGGTCTTTGGTATGATGATGAATACTACAATGGCGAGGGCGTCGGTGTCGAGGGCGATGGCGGAGCTGCGGCCGAGTAGTGTGCTTGTTTCTGTATTTTTGTTCTTTTCTTCTTGTCTTTTTTTTTTGTTTCCGGGGCACTTGTTTGGCCCTTGTAAGATGATTTTTGGAATGATAATCCTTTGGTTGGTTTCTCTTGAACTTCGTGTTTTCCCTTTTGAGTGTTTTTCTTGATTGATTGCCTTGGTTGTGATTTCGCTTAGGTCGGTTGTAAGTTGAGTTGGTTCGAGGTCAAATGTGAGTCAATTCGAGCGAGGTCGAATGTAAACTTAAAAATAATTCGAAAGAGGTCGAATGTAAGTTGATTCGAGCAAGGTCAAATGTAGACTTGAAAATTAATTCGAACTAGGTCGAATGTAGGTCGATTCGAGCGAGGTCGAATGTAGACTTAAAAAATAATTCGAACGAGGTCGAATGTAGGTCGATTCGAGCAAGATCGAATGTAGGCTTAAAAATTAATTCGAACGAGGTCGAATGTAAGTCGATTCAAGCGAGGTCTAATGTAAACTTAAAAATAATTCGAACGAGGTCGAATGTAAGTCGATTCGAGCGAATCGAATGTAGGCTTAAAATAATTCGAACGAGGTCGAATGTAGACTTGAAAATTTTTGAACGAGGTCGAATGTAAGTCGATTCGAGCGAGATCGAATGTAGGCTTAAAAATTAATTCGAACGAGGTCTAATGTAAGTCAATTCGAGCAAGGTCGAATGTAAACATAAAAATAATTCGAGCGAGGTCGAATGTAAGTCGATACGAGCGAGGTCGAATGTAAGTCGATTCGAGCGAGGTCGAATGTAGACTTGAAAAATAATTCGAACAAGGTCGAATGTAAGTCGATTCGAGCGAGGTCGAATGTAGACTTGAAAAATAATTCGAACAAGGTCGAATGTAAGTCGATTCGAGTGAGGTCGAATGTGCATTTCCTGTATTGGCGTAATGTGTAAACTTGGTGGAGGCATGTAAAAACATCACATGTTTGCATATATTGCTTTGTTTATACATTCATTGGAGAGGTTTACATGTTTCTTCTCTATTCGTACATACATTCTTAGAAAAGCCTCCTCGTGGTGAAGTCCCTGTCTATCTAGCCCCTTCATTGGCCTGACCTGGAGACGATGTTGAGAGGTCTTCGAGATGCCCTCCTCGTCGCCTCATTAAAAACCTCATCAAGAAAACCCAATTGGGACAAAACTCGAGTGAGGGAAAAATAGTACGACTTGGAGGACGCCTTATTGTCAGAAGTTGAAGTATTTGAGGTGAGCGACGTTCCAATTGTTCGGTAGCAATTTTCCTTCCATTGTTTCTAGTTGAAACGACCCTTTTCTTACTGCCGCCGTGATTTTGTACGGGCCGTCCCAATTGATCCCCAGTTTGCTTTCTCGTAGATCTTTGCTCGCCTGTGTCTTGGATTTGAGTACGTAGTGCCTGACTTTTAGTGGTCTGCCTTTGGCTTTTTTGTTGTAATATCGTTCTGCTTGTTGTTTTTGGGCTACCATCCTTATGTAAGCCACGTCTCTTAGTTCTTTGGCTTTGTCGAGATCTTGCCTTATATTTTTATCATTGCTTGGCCCGCTTTCATTTGAGTATATTAGGCTCGGCTCGGCTCGGCTCCCCTACCTCGACCGGTATCATAGCATCAGCCCTATAGACTAGTGAGTATGGCGTTTACCCCGTGCTCGTCCTTTGCGCGGTGCAATATGCCCATAACACTTCCGGTAGCACCTCCGGCCACAGTCCCTTGGTTTTTTCCAGTTTCTTCTTCATGATGTTCAATATCGTTTTGTTGGAGGATTCAGCTTGGTTGTTGGCCGCGGGATGGTATACCGTGGAGAGTATTCTTTTGATGTGCCACTTCTCGAAGAATTCGACGACTTTTTGCCTAGTAAATTGAAGTCCGTTGTCACAGCTGTTTTCTTTGGGAATGTCGAATCCGCATACAATGTTCCTCCATATAAAGGCGATCACTTCTTATTCGCGTATTTGAGCGAATGCACCTTCTTCTACCCATTTAGAGAAATAGTCAGTTAAAACCAAAAGAAATCGGACATTACCTCGTCCTGCGAGGAGTGGGCCAACGATATCCATCCCTCATATGATGAAGGGCCACGACGACGTGACTGAGTGGAGGTGTTCGCCCACCTGATGGATTATAGGGGCGTACTTTTGGCATGGTTCACACTTTTTAACAAAATCAGCTGCTTCATTTTTCATTGTAGGTCGATAGTAGCCTGCTCGTATGAGACATCTGACCAGGGCTCGATTATCGATGTGGGCTCCGCAATGGCCCTCGTGGACCTCTTCTAGTACACACATTGTTTGATTTGGTCCCAGGCTTTTTTCTAGAGGGTTGCCATATGTTCTCTTATATAGGTCATTGTTGATGATGTTGTACCTAGATGCTTGCATTCGAAGCTTTTTGGCCTCTTTTTTGTCGTTTGGGAGCACGTCGTCCTGCAGGTAGGCGATAATACAGTTGTGCCAGTCCCAAGTAAGGTTAATTGTGTGTACCTCAATTTGATCGATGGTTGAGTGGCGGAGTGTAACCACGTTCTCTTATCCGTTTATGTTTTTGGTAGCTGCCGCCAATTTGGCGAGGCCGTCTGCCTCAACATTCCACGCTCGAGGTATTTGGTCGAGCTGGCATTCATCGAACTCAGGCAGCAACTTGCAAATCTCGGCCTAATATTTTTGTAGCCTTTGTTCTTTGACTTGGAAAGTCCCTGTGACTTGATTGACAATGAGTTGTGAGTCACATCGGAGGACTACCCGTCGTAGTCCGTATTTGAGTGCCAGTTTTAATCCTGCAATCACGGCCTCATACTCGGCCTCATTGTTAGTTATATCGGGACACCGTATGGACTAGTGAATTACTTCGCCTGTCGTGACCTCAAGTACGAGGCCCAATCAAGATCCTGACGCGTTGGAGGCACCATCAGTGTACAGAATCCATAGGTCGTGTAACTTTGGCGAAGTACTAGTGAATTCCCTTTCGACCTCAGTCATTATTTTAACACTGAATTCGGCGACGAAGTCGGCGAGTACTTGCGACTTTATCGCTGTTCGCGGCTGATAGATTATATCGTGCTCGCTTAACTCGATGGCCCATTTATCCAACCTACTCGACAACTCGGGTTTGTGTAGGATTCTCCTTAGGGGAAAGATCGTGACCACCGAGATGGGGTGGCAATGGAAATAAGGTCTAAGATTTCGTGAAGCTACGACTAAAGCCAGGGCCAGCTTTTCGAGGTGAGGGTACCTCGTTTAGGCATTGACCAAGGTTTTGCTAATGTAGTAGATTGGAGAATGCGTACCTTTATTTTTGCGAACCAGGATTGCACTCACTGCAACGTCATACACTGCCCATTTGTTTTGTTTGGAATGTGATTAGCACTAGTGTGATTTGCTTGTTAATTAGGATGGTGGTTCCTCTGAGGATGACAGAAGAAGAGGTAAGCGAAGGAGATAATGCAGTACATGGAGAGGAGGCCTATGCACTGTGGGGTGATGGGGAGAAATTTGACAACTCAAGGCTTCAGTTAGTTCATGAAATTGAAGAACCTCCCTTGTCTAAATGTGGTTATGGACTTTGATTGGATAGTATCTGTTGCTAATAGTATTACAACATGTTAAAATATTTGTCAAGTTAAATAATTCTCAAGCCTTATCGTCTTGTAAGATGTCCTCGTCCAAATTTATCAACTCTATATTGTTTTTACCTATACCCAGTCAGACCTCTCTATAACAGCATACTTATATAACAATCATTCACTATAAAAGTCAAGCTTTTCTCGGAACCGATTCTTATATATTCTTTATAACAGCACTTCGCTATAGTAGCCAAAAAATTTCGGAACAAATGAGGATGTTATAGAGAGGTTTAGCTGTAGTTTATAAATAAAAGAGAGCGATCCACTCAGTGTTCAATGCCATCATGCTGGGGACTTTCCTTATCAAAATTGGAACATTTTCCTTTACCTTCTTTTGTAACACGGCCTAATCTTTTATGATAGTTGGCGGTCTACTCTATAGTTCCATGAATGGCCAAGTGGTAGATCTCAGTCATCTAACTTCTTTAAAAGTTCATGGTGTTCTAATGTTTGCTGGAATTCATTTAAATTTTAAGTTGACATACCCGAATTACTTTTTTCTTATATTTTAATGTGAAGAAGAACTAACTACTAACTTGTCCAGTATTTTATTGGAAACTTGAGTTGATTTCTTTTCGCAGCATAAGCTTTAGTTGGCAAAGTTACCCTGTATCTACGTTAAGGGTGTCTAACGGGTGGGCCGGGCCGGGCCGGTTACATTCTTTTTTGAATTTGACGGGTTACGGTTACGGGTTCTTACCGGTTAATTGTTAACGGGTTTAACGGGTTGGGGCTT
>MDKI01253874.1:0-24782 GCA_005239505.1 Nicotiana paniculata | reverse complement strand
GGGACGCCACGGGGCGCGTCCAAGGGGTCATGGGGCATGGTTGGAAAGCCGCCCATGACATATCGCATGCACAATCACATACCCTCTCTACTCCCTTATCGTCCTCTCAATCTCCGCAATCTATTCCCTCACAACATGCAGAACCACGTTCCACCTCCTCAAACTTGCCCCATAATATACACATCCCAAGCACCCAATCCATACACTTCTCCACAATCTTTGCTAGAACTGGGTCTTCAAAATCACGTTCTCACCTTCACAATGATGGTCAACAGCCAAGAAGTGATCATCAAAATTCAGAACCCTCTGTACATTGCACAAATAGTGACTAGAGGGGATGAAACTAGCCATGGAACTCTACGGACAATACCAATGGGCGATGTCCCAAGCACCACTCTAGGGATCCAACCAACCTTCTCTTATGCAATCCCATTATTGGAATGCACCACAGGCATATCCAACTTATCAACAACCCCATAACTATGCAGATCTTCCTTTTTACCCACTATACAACTCCCCAATTCCTTGGATTCATCAGGAGCTCTTCATGCATGTACCAACTCCAGTTCAATGACCAACAACCCTCCCAGTCCAAGCGTACAAGAAAGCCTTACACCTTAGGAAATAGCTGCAGTCATGGAGGAAATGAGGGAAACAAGCACAGAGCCAATATGACTATTCATCCTCAAAGAGCAGTAAAAAAAAGACTACTTATAGCATGCCCCCATAAACCCAGAGGTGGGGAAGTTTGCAGTCATAATCACAACCACACTTCAACCTCAAAGACAGCAAGTCATTGGAGGGGAACCACGAGTGGAGACTCAACAAAATATCTAGTCTGAACCACCACCCAATAGTCGCTCTATGAACTTTGTCATCTAGAATTGTGGAGGTGCCCAATCACCCGACTTTCAACGTAATTTTCGAAGTATGCTTAACTACTACAAAACCATTCTTGTTGTTCTCCTTGAAACTCATTTAACTGATCATGCAAACCTTACAAGGATTTTGGTTTTACCAACTTCTCACAAGCACCTGCCCAAGGCCAAGCTGGGGGAAGTGTTGTACTTTGGAATGCAATTAATGTCAAAGTGGATAAATTGCAGTTACAAATGAGGAAGCTCGTTGCTTGGTGCAGGTATACCCTAAAACCACTTCTTCTTTTTTCAACTATACATGCAAGCCCTTATCTTAGTCATAGAAAGCTCCTCTGGCAAAATTTAAAATGTATTGCCAATACCTACTCGGGTCTATGGTTATTAGGGGGTGATTATAAATAACAAATTATCCACAATTCAGATGTGTATAAGACTTAATAAGTACTATGTGTCTCAATTGTCATATGTTTTTCACAAGAATATCTATAATGATGACACTACGAGCTAGAGAATATGACTTCTTGTCCCAACTCCATTTACGGATCCAAAATTTAAACTTTATAGGTTATCTTTTAAGTTTTTAGCATTGAACCGATTATGTTTTTAAAGTTATGGGTTCATATCTACTATTTTTACAATTTTAGTGATTTTTTACATATAAATTCTTACTCTGCATCACAAGTTACGGGTACAATTGAACCTGTCATTAATACACTACTTAAGCCCGTGCTTATGAGTCCAGTTGGTATGGTATCATCTTGTCATTTTATGTTGTATAGAGTGACTATGACTCAAATATATGTTTTTTTTAATGTCTCTGGAAGTTTTATGGTTTTCGTAAACAGTCTCTCTACCTGACATCTGCACACGATAAGAGTAAGATTTACGTACACAACACACTACTCTCCAAAGATCCCACTTGTGAAAATATACTGTGTATGTTGTTAAATTTCATAGTGTGAATGTATTTGTATACATTGGGTTAGATAAATGAAGTAGTTATTTGTTGGACATATTCTGTATATTATGCATGGTTAGGAAATTTTAAAGATTATTTATGCATGATTTATGTCTTGAAATATTGATTTGGGCAAGTTCTTGTGCATGTATTGATGGTTGATAGGTCTTAAGGGATATGGGTTTTCCAGACGAGGTCTTAAGAAATGTTTGTTGCCAGATATGTCTTAAAAAATGCTAACTTTTGGTATACTTATATTTTTATTACTAACTCAAGCAAGTGAAAAAGATGCTCTAAAATATGCAATACTAACTTGTAAAATCTATGACTTATTAAAACACTTAGTGTTATGGGGAGGAGTTAATGTGCTCTTCATCTAGCGAGTCGAACTGTGTGTTCTCCATCAACTCCATTATCTACTTAACTTGCCAGGATGGTTTGTATGATCCATTAATCATCCCAATAACAACCAAAGATCCCGATTCCACGATAACATTTAGATGATCATTAGAAATACACCATTGCATCCCAACCAAAATAGATTTTGCCTCAGCTACATTGTTAGAACATGTCCCCCAAAAAAGCTGCATATGCCATGATCAGTTGACCATTGTAGTTTCTAAATTTGAGTGGGATTTTAGGATGCCAAATTTTAGTTGGAGTCAATGTGACATTCTTGATCTTCCTTAGGGTATTCCAAGCTGACTTGCAAGTAAAAATTCCATGTTGATCAGGATTCCAAACAGGAAAGTCATTAACCTCATAAAAAAATTTCTATATCAAGGACTTGGGACACCGAAGACATTGGAAGGATTTCCAGACGTTTTACTTGGTTCCAAGAACCATCATGTAGAAACTCTCATACTTTGAGCTTTTTGGATTTGAAGTTGTGAGGAAAAACTTAGCTAGTGGTCCAATGCGCACCCAATTATCCCACCAGAAAGAAAAATCCTCAATGGCTACCTTCCAAATAATAAACTTTTCACAATCCTTTTTAGCATCAAGTAATCTTTTCCAGGTGTGTGACTGTCCAGCAGCCCTTTTTTTTTTTTTAACATGATGAGCTTTTGGACAATATTTGGCTTCCATGAATGATCTCCATAGTGTTCTCTTAGTTCTAAAGCTCCACCATAGGTTAGAACCAAGAGTGTTGCTAAAATGTTGGATGGATCTGATGTCCATCCCACCTTCAGCTGTAGGGTAGCATTTTTTTTTCAGAATATCCAATGAAATTTCTTTTTGCCCTCTATCTCACTCTAAAAGAAATTAGCAAGCAATATCTCTATTTGGGAGATTTTGTCTTAGGCAATTGCACAACAGATAAGGTATCGGCTGAAGGATTTCCTTGACCAAGACTGCTCTACCCCCAATAGAAAGCATTTTACCATGCCACCCTTGCATTTTTGCTGAGATTTTGGCCACTAGACCACTAAAATATATTACCTTCTTCCTACCAGAATAAATAGGACACCCAAGGTATGTGAAAGGAAATCTGAAATGAGTAAAACCAGTGAGGTGAGTAATACCATCAATGACTGCTTGAAGACTGTTAGGTACTAGTAAAAAGCATGATTTGCTTTTGTTTACTAACTGTTCTGAGCAATTCTCATATGCTGCAAGTTTTGCCATCATGGATATGAGAGATAATGGATCACCTGAGGAGAACAGTATGGTATCATCTGCATTTTTTAGATGAGTAATAATATGACACCCCATATCTATAGTGTAGGGAATAAAACTTTCATCTTTTAGTTGCTCCATGAGTCTACTCAATAATTCAGTACCAATGATGAATAAAGAGGGAGAAAGCAGACCCCCCTGTTTAATACCCCTTCCTGATTTAAAGAAACCATATCTTCCACCATTAACATTGACTGAATACCAATTATTAGTCAGTAGCCTCCAAATCATGTATGTCCAACATTCTGAAAAAACAAACTGCCTGAACACCTGACAAAAATAACTCCAATTCACTCTGTCAAACACCTTTGCCATATCTAGGTTCATAACCACATTTCCATTTGTATTGGGTTTTCTTGATATTGTGAACAAGCTCCTGAGTAAGCATGATGTTTTCTGTAATGGACTTGTCTTTCAAAAACCTATTTGATTGGGGGAAATCACCTTTTGTATCACAGTGTCGAGTCTTGTATTCAGAAGCTTGGAGATGATCTTGCAACTAAAGTTATTGAGACTGATAGGTCTCATCTCAATAAACCTATGTGGACGAGTAACTTTATGCAATAAGGTGACATGTATGTGTGAGTGATCTTGGCATTTGTGTTCCTGCAATAAAAGTCACAAATCAAGTTAAGTAAATCCGCTGAGATGATATCCCAGCATGAGTGATAGAATTTCCCAGACATCCCATCCGGCCGGGGGGCACTATCCGGACTCAATGAATAAACAACTTGCCTCAGTTCTTCCATTGTAGGCAATGCCCTAACCTCTCATTATCTTCCTTACAGATAACCTTATGTGTAACGATCCGACCAATCGTTTTGAGTTCTAGCACGTTGTTCGGCGGTTTGAGGCCTTGAGTAGTTTCACTTCATGTTTTATGACTTGTACGCATAGTCGGAACCGAATTTCGGGAAGTTCAGAGTTGATTCGGATGGAAAATTCTAATTTTGTAAGCTTTAAGTTGGAAGAATTGACTAAGGTTTGACTTTTGAGTAAACTGTCTCAAAATCGGGATTTGAAGCTTCCAGTAAGTTCGTATGATGATTTCGGACTTGGGCGTATGTTCAGGTTGAGTATCAGGTGGTCCGGAAGTATTTCGGCGCTTATAATGGAAGGTTAGCATTTTGAAAGTTTTAGAATTTCCTAAGTCTGGTTTGGGGTAGATTTTGGTGATATCAACGACCGTTTAGGGTTCCGAGCCTTAGAACATGTTCATATAGTGATTTGTGACATGTACGTAAAGTTTGGCGTCATTCTGGAATGTTTTGATATGATTCGGACGCGTTCATCGAAGTTTGGAAGTTTGAAAGTTTAAAAAAAGGTTTTGATCATCGATTCACATTTTTGATGTTGTTTGGTGTAATTTGAGGTTTCGAGCAGGTTTTTTTCGTGTTTTAGGACTGGTTGGTGTGATTGGACAGGGTCCTGGGGTCCTCGGCTGTGATTCGAAGTGGTTTCAGATCATTTTTTCCTGTTTTGCAACTGTTGGTGCTGGTGCTGGTGCCTGGTGTTGTTCTTTGTGAACGCGAAGGTCTCACGCGTTCACGAAGAATAAATTTGGCCGATGGATTTTTTGTTCAACACGAATGCAACACAGGGGTCGCAAACACGGAAGAGGACTGGAGCAACTTACACGAATGCGATATGGAGGTCGCGAACGCAAAGAAGGAAGGGAGCTAAGGGCCTGGAAATGTTAAGCCTTCGCGAACGCGGCTGTGTGACCGTGAACGCTAAGCATCAGGACCTGGAGGCATCATAAACGCGACGTAAGTGACGTGAACACGAAGAGGAGTTCCTGGGGCAGTGGCATTTGGCCTTCGCGATTGCGAGGCGTTTTACGCGATTGTGAAGAAGGAAGTTGCTGGGCAAACTTGTTCTTATTGCGGGTTTGTGTTCATTTCTTCCACTACTCACATGGCTTGGGCGATTTTTGGAACTCTTCAAAGGGAGATTTTTAACATCTATTGTAAGGTAAGTAATTCTCGCATATTGTTAGCTAACTACATGGATTATACAAAGATTTAAACATGAAAATTTATAGAAATTGTGAGATTTTGAAAAATCCTAGAATTTGGTATTTTTGAATTTTAGACAACGAAATTGGACATGGAGTTGGGACTAAATTATATATTTGAGTTCGTAATGTTATAGATAATGTTTATCTTTGAAAAGATTTAGAATCTGGGCACGTGGGACCGAGGGGTGACTTTATTGACTATTCAAGCGGAGTTGAGGATTGTTATAAATTGTGAAATTATAAGCATTGGAGGATATTTTGATTGATTTACACGTTGTTTGACTAGTTTCGGAATGTTTGGCTTTGAGTTGAGGTGTTATAGAGGCGTTGTAGCCGGTTATGAAATTCGGAGCGAGGTAAGTCTCATGTCTAACCTTGTGAGAGGAAAACTACCCCCTAGGTGATAATTATTGCTATGTGCAACTAGTTGTGGGTGCTATGTACGCACGAAGTGTTGAGAGTCCGTACGTAGCTAAATCATGTTTATGTCCGGGCAGACTTAGGACATTATCATGTGATATTTGAATTGCTTGGACTCATTTTGCAAGCTTAACTAATTGAAATCTTAACTGAAATTGATTTAGAAACATATAATATATTAGGCCGAGCTTTATAACCTTGAGTTGTTGCCAAGATATTTGATAAATGTAAGAGGGTATATTTATTATTGTGTCTATGTATTGTATTGTAAGCACGTTATCTCCTTCCTTTCTTGTGGAGCGGGCCGAATGCCTCGGCAGTATAATAGATGCATTCATGGTTCGTGTCGCTCGACCCTTGGCAGTGTACACATTTTTTGGACCGAACCGAACGACCTCGGAATAATCGTGCATTATATCGCTAGCAATTCGAATATTCACGAGATTCTCCTTCTACTGATGTGCGACAATTTATATGATATTTCCCTATACATTTGATACTGACACATGATACATCTGAGATGTTGAGCTAGAAAATGAGATTGGTAAATCTATATCTTTTAAAGAAAATTTTGGAAAGTTATGTATTTTATGATTTTACCCCCATTATTGACATTCTGCTTCATATCTGTTTATAGTCTATCATGTTGCTCTATCGGACCTCTAGTAAGTGTCAATATCGATCCCTCGTCACAACTCCCCCGGGGTTAGGCTAAATATTTACTGGGTACGCGTTGATTTATGTACTCATGATGCACTTCTGCTCTAAATGTGTAGGATCTGACGGGTTCATTTGGTGATCATCTCGGTGCGTAGGCGCAACTGTTGAAGAGACTTTATGTGAGCTGCATCCCAGGTTACGCATCATGGTTCACCAAGTATCCATCATATTATTTTATTTATCATGTCTTATTTACATTCTAGACAAATGTTGTATTATTATTGTACTCCTTAGTAAATGCTCGTGTACTTGTGACACCGGGTTTTGGGGTATACTAGTTGATGCTTACAGTCCTGTGTATTATCATCGCCTTTCATTTCTCCTATAAACTACCATTTTGTACATTCCCGTGGATTTAAAAGTGTAAATTTCCTTTATTATTAAAATTTGTGATTTCGAAAGTAATAAAATGAGTAATTAAGTTGATCAATCACCGTTGGCTTGTCTGACGGCGGCATTAGGTGCCATCACGATCTATAGTGGATTTTGGATCGTGACAGCTTGGTATCAGAGTGTTAGGTTCACTTAGGTTTCACGAGTCATGAGCAAGTCTAGTAGAGTCTTGTAGATCAGTACGGAGACGTTTGTACTTATCTTCGAGGGTTACAGGGCTGTTAGTTGCACTTCTTTTTTTGATTCCTCGTTGTGCCATTTGATTCCATTAAAGTTTATGCCTTTATTTCCTTCCTACCCAATCTTATGCGACGTGGAGTGCTTGTTAGCAATTGGGCATCGAGGAGTTGTAGTGGTACTACAAACATGGTGCTGGATGTTTCTCCCTGCATATTCAGGCAGGTTATTATCATCGCCTTGTGGAAGTGTACTGTCGTTTCAGCCCAGTATTTCTATTTCCTATAGTTTTGAGGCTATGGATAGATTATTATTGTAGGGTGCTTGTTTATGTGTAGAGGCAGTGAATGACTCAAAAGCAGGATTTTTGAGTGCATAGTTTTGAGGTTCGACATTTAATTCTAGCGGAGGAAAGGCAATCAGACTATGGATGTTCAGGATTTGGTTAAAGGAGTAACAAGACTTGATAGTGTGGTGAATTCTCATTTGTGATGTGGTGTCTTCGTCCTTGTTTGAACGTATTAAGGTTCGTCGGAGTTATAGTCTTTTATGATTTGCCTTCGAGGCAGGGTGTTGTGAAATAGTGCCTAAGAAGCGGTTGTTAGAGATGGCAGTGTGTAGCGGTTTTAGAATCGAATATGTATTTTTAATGATGTTGGCTCGAGAAAGATGTTCTTCGAGGAGGCTATTATTTTGTAGCAATTTATTAGTTCAGGTGCTACAAAGATGGATTTTGGATTTGAGGCAGCATTTGGGTAGCAAAGGATGAGGAAGGACATGGTGGGAGGTGTATCACGATGGTTGAATTGCTAGCTTGTCAAGTATGAAAAATAGAGGTCGAGAATTTGCTTATAGCATATGGTTTAACCAAAGTGGGAGTGGTAGAGTAGCATATGGATTTTGTGGTAGGATAGCCACATGCTTTGAGAAATGTTTAGAGCGTTTTGGGAATCATGGTGGATAATGACCAAGTCCATAAATGTCATTTGGGACGGTGTCTACTGCACTAAAGAAGGATTGATATGACATAAACGAGTTTTCTTGGAATAAAGAGGGGTGTAAAATCTTGATTATCATTATAGGATGCGACGGGACAAATAGTGGTTCTAATGGGTTCAAGGATGTAAGCGCGGTGTCTAAGGATTTTAGGTCCGTTGTGTGGTTAAAGATAAAGTTTTTGCAGTGGGTATTGAGACACGTGATCTTGTGATTTGGGTCACTCGGGATAAGTGTTGATCGAGTTTCGTTACGTTTTTAATAGATCTATTATTATTTCTATGGCAGGTCAAGAGTAAATTGGAGGAAGTTGGGTCGGTTGGTAATGGTTTGAATCAGCATGATTGTGGCAATTATCAATTCTTTCAGCGCGTTACGTTATACAGGTGGTTGGTGGTTGTACGTGCGGGCTTGAAAGCCACCATAATTTTATTGATTTTGGAGGTATTTGATTCTAATGGCCTTGTTATGTGTATATGGATCCTGGAAGAGTTATGACAGTTTAGATCACGACTCGAAGTTTGTATTTTCTGCGGTTATGGAAATTCAATTGTATGTTGCAATGATTCTTCTTAAATGAGTTGAGTAAAATGGATTCTAGCCAATGAAGTGTTTATTCTACTAGTAGTTCAGGGTTTATGATGAAGTCTTGTACTCTCGCGAAGCCGCGCAATAGGTGCAGTGAGAGACTTGGGAATCAGAAGTTGAGGATCAAGCGGTGTTGACAAGAATGTCATGGGCTCGAATGAGCCGGGAAGAATTTAGATGTTCAGAGTAAGCTGACATTAACCTAGTATCGCCTGGGAATGGTATTCTGTGGAAGGAGCATTGTGTATTGATTTGCGGGTTCTTGAATTTCTTTGCAGATTAGTACGGTTTGGTATGGAGGTGCAGATTTTGCTACCTAGTGCGGAAGATCGTGGAAGCGTTGCCCACGAGAAGATTGTATAAGTGTGACATATTAGTAACTTGATTGTTCATAATTGAAACCAAGCATGGAGATTATGGTACTATCGCAATGTGAGGGTTTATGCCTGAGAGGCGTTCTATTCCTTGGGTTGTGGACTGTGTGAGTTTGTTCTGGATTTGATAGTTGTTCTTATGTTTCATGGAAAAGGCTATTGTGGATCCTTGAAAGGAGTCTTCGGGCATTGGATGTTATTCATGTCGTCAGTTATTCCATGTAATACTCTATTGTGCCATGTGAGTTGTGAGACGACTTGATTATGCGCACATATGTTGTGGTCCCTTGTAGCTTGTGGTGTTATATCAGCAGGATGGCTCTCGAGATGCAGGTCATTTGTCACACCTTAGTTGTTCTTGGGTTTTGTAGCGTATGACGCTATCCATCTCCCTAGGGCTGTATTTTTTTTACTTGGCGTGCTTGTGGTTGATATTCGGTACTTTGCAGGTATAAGCATTATGCATTTATGGGTATTTCCTTATTTATTGTTATATTTGGATCGGGTGCCACGCCGCCACAAGTATGTTGTTTGGATCGGGTTGCACACCGCAACGGTATCACGTGAGGATTGGGTTGCACTCCGCAACAGTGAGGTGTTGAGTACGGTTCCCTATATCTATTCTTGTGTATTTTGTTTTTCATTCTATGAGAAGGGTTTATAGCGTCTGTTCGACCGTCTTATGTGTTACGTGGGCTGGGTAGTTCCTATCTAGAGTTCATTTTTCCTTATGTATCGCATTCAAGTTTGTAGCTTGTTGGCACATTGTTGGCGTCATATGAGATTTTTGGCCATTTTTTATATGGCTTATTGCCTGAGCAACTTGTACTGGGTGAGACGAGGTTATTGGACCTGAAATCAGTGTAATCATATTTGTATAAGGTATATTAAAGAGCAAATATCGCTATTTAGTTCAAAATGAGGTAATGGTTCTTGTCAAGAGGAGAGACTCCGTGATTTGTTGATTCGACAGGTGGTTATAGGTTTCTACACATCTCTTTCGTTGTGGAAATTTTGCGAGAGTTGGAACCGGGCTTACAAGTGTTATGAGGTGTATTGCGGGGACATCAGATCCGCAAAATTTCAGCTATTGTGGTTGGAGGATGCTGTTATGTTCCAACGACTTATGCGGTGCATGGAGATTTCAATAGAGGAGCATGATCATGTTGATATGGTGTGTGGTGATTGATGTGGTGTTTGTATTTTTCGGATGTTAGAATTTGGTTCTAAAGTTTGTTGGCTAAGGTTATTGGAAGGATCTTCAGTCTGGCTCGGGCTAACGTGCTCACAGGGGTGGTGGTGACACGGGTAGGTGCACGAGGTGTTGAACAGTGATTTTGGACATCTCCGGAGCAGTTCTTAGCACGTTCGAGGACGAACGTATGTTTAAGTGGGGGAGAATGTAACAACCCAACCAATCTTTTTGAGCTCTAGCATGTCGTTCGGTGGTTTGAGGCCTTGAGTAGCTTCACTTCAAGTTTATGACTTGTACACGTAGTCCGAATCGAATTTCGGGAAGTTCAGAGTTGATTTGGATGAAAAATTCTAATTTCTGAAGCTTTAAGTTTGAAGAATTGACTAAGATTTGACTTTTGAGTAAACAATCTCGGAATCAGAATTTGAAGGTTCCAGTAGGTTCGTATGATGATTTCCTACTTACCTGTGTGTTTGGGTTCAGTATTGGGCAGTCCGGAAGTATTTTGGCGCTTATTATGGAAGGTTAGCATTTTGAAGGTTTCATAATTTCCTAAGTCTGGTTTGAGGTGGACTTTGGTGATATCGATATATGTTTAGGGTTTCGAGCCTTGGAATAGGTTAGTATTGTGATTTGTGATTGTTCGTAAAGTTTGGCATCATTCCGGAATGTTTTGATATGATTCAGACGCGTTTATCGAAGTTTGGAAGCTTAAAAAAGGTTTTGATCGTGGATTCGTAGTTTTGATGTTGCTTGGTCTGATTTGAGGACTCAAGCAGGTTAGTTTCATATTTTGGGACTGGTTGGTATGATTGGATCCCGGGGGCTCGGGTGTGATTCGGAGTGGTTTCGAACCATTTTTCTCTATTTTGCAATTGTTGGTGCTAGTGTATGGTATTTTTCTTCGCAAACGCGAAGGGTCTCACGCGTTCGCAAAGAAGAATTTTGGGCCGATGGATTCATTGTTCTACGCGAATGCGACACATGGGTCACGAACGTGGAAGAGGACTGAAGAAGCTTACGCGAACGCAATACGGAGGTCGCGAACGCGAAGAATGCAGGGAGCTGGGGGCTTGGAAATTTTAAGCTTTCACGAACGCTGTTATGTGATCATGAACGTGAAGAATCAGGACTTGGAGGCATCGCCAACGCGGCGTAGGTGACGCGAACGCGATGTGGAGTTTCTGGGACAGTGGCATTTGACTTTCGTGATCGCGAGGCATTTTACGTGATCGCGAAGAAGGAAGTTGCTGGGCAGACTTGTTTTATTGCGGGTTTTCGTTCATTTTGTCCACATCCCACATGGCTTGGGCGATTTTTGGAACTCTTCAAAGGGAGATTTTCAAAATTTATTGCAAGGTAAGTAATTCCCCCATATTGTTAGCTAACTAGATAGATTATACAAGGATTCAAACATGGAAATTTGTAGAAATTGTGAGATTTTGAAAGAAACCTAGAATTGGTATTTTGGGATTTTTACTACGAAATTGGACATGGAGTTGAGAATAAATTATATATTTGAGTTTGTAATGTTATAAGTAATGTTTATCTTCAAAAAGTTTTGGAATCCGGACATCTGGGCTCGAGGGTTGACTTTATTGACTATTCGGGCGAAGTTGGGAATTGTTATAAATTATTAAATTGTAAGCATTGGAGTATATTTTGATTGATTTACACCTTATTTGACTAGTTTCGGGACGTTTGCTTTTGAGTTGAGGTGTTAGAGAGGCTTTGTAGCCGGTTATGGAATTTTTCAGCGAGGTAAGTCTCTTGTCTAACCTTGTGAGGGGGAAACTATCCCTAGGTGATAATTATTGTTATGTGCAACTAGTTGTGTGCTACGTACGCACGAGGTGACGAGAGTGTATGTAGCTAAAGCATTTTTATGTCAGGGTAGACTTAGGACTTTATCATGTAATATTTAAATTGTTTGGACTCATTTTTCTAGCTTAATTAATTGAAATTTTAACTGAAATTGATTTAGAAACATATAAATATATTAGGCCGAGCTTTATCACCTTGAGTTGTTGCCAAGATATTTGATAAATGTAAGGGGGTATATTTATTATTGTGCCCATGTCATTGTAAGCACGTTTCTCGTAATTCGATAATCTCTTTCCTTTCTTGTGGAGCGGCCGAAACGCCTCGCCAGTATAATAGATGCATCTATGGTATGTGCCGCTCGAACCTTGGCAGTGTATACATTCTGGATCAGGCCGAACGACCTTGGCATAAGCGTATGTTATATCATTAGCAGTTCGTGTCGCTCGACCCTCATGCGTGATTCTAAAAGATAAAGATAACTATGTGTGAAGGTTGGGATTGGTTTTGAGTGGATCTAAAAAGAAGTGGAAAAGGTTTCACCATCTTGAATGTATGTGAGGTACATGAGTAGGAATTGTGAAAAGTTATTGAAAAAAAAGGAAAAAGAAAAAAGAGAGGTAATACTCTCATGCCGTGCAGAGTGAACACAATTCCTCTACTAATGTTAAATCCTTGTTATTATGTACTTAAAGACGTGGAAACTGGGTACTCTTCTGAATTAGGAGTTTGGGGCAATTGTCACTATAAAGGCGTAGGTCACGTATGAAGTCGTAGGTATTAAAGTGCTTAGAGAGGTGTAGATACTCTTATCCAGATTATATCTGACTCGTACCATAGCCTATGTTACAACCAAATACAAAGCCCTACATGATCTAGATGAAACTGTTCGTACATTAGTGGAGAGTCACACAATGGCTAAGCTTACAGTACTCTTGAAGGCATGATTCACTTCTTTAGTGAGAGTGAGCGATTTTTTCTTTATTTCCCTAAGATTTTCTCATAATTAGTGTGTGAAAGGGCATGTTCCTTTCTTGTGAGGTGTATCAAGGATTTGGCACCAATTTGACCACGACACAAGTGGAATGTCATGACCGGAGTTAAGGTTGAATGTGACCATAGGATGGTGTCTAGTTGATTCTATCCGACTGCCTGTCTAAGGAGGTTACAATGATATGAGCAATTTAATTCTACATTTTCTCGGGACGAGCAAAAGCTAAGTGTGGGGGTGTTTGAAGAGATTAATATTGTGGGTTTTATTTGGTTATATTTCGGGTGGTTACTAGATTTTGGGTGAGTAATTTGGTGATAATTTTATTAGAAAACTCACAGTTGTATTTTTGTTGATGTGCAGGCAAGTTCTAAGAGTAGATGTGAGAAGAAAAAAGTGAAAAGGTCCAAGAATATACAAAAGATAGAAAAGGGGAGTTTTGGATGATTGAATACGATATTTCAGAAGTTAAATGGTGACAAGAAAAGAAGATTCAAGCAATAGATAGTAGGATTTAGAGGTTGGAGCTAAAGTTTCTATCTAGAAACACATGAATCACTTCAAACAATGATATCTCCCAATATAGAATAATTTTTATCATTATTCTTGTGAAGAAATATAGATCTTTGAGTCTATTTTCAGAAGTTAAAACGGCTCGTCGTTTCGACGCTCCTACACGAAGTTATGGTATTTTTACTAGACACTTCCATAGATGCGCGCCCAAGCTTCCAGGTGTGCAGAAGCGCACATTCGCCTGCGGAATACTTAATAAAGACCTATTTTCGTAATTTTTGGACATTCTCCTTGACCTATATAAAGCCTAAGCTTGTCCCAAACTAGGTATCTTGGATTTTGGAGCAACCTTTGGAGAGAATAAGGCAAGAAAACAACAGAGATTTTGAATACTTCATCTGAATCATTCAATACGAAAGTTTGTTTGAATTCGTGGGTTGTAATGTTTTCTTGTTATCTTAATTACTCTTGTGATGAACAAGTTCTCCACTATGGAGTAGTCCTTCTTAGGGATATTGATAGATATTGTGACTTGGCTATTATTCGACGGTTTGATTTATGTTAGTTGCTTGAATTTGTTGAACGAGTTTATAATTGAATTTCAAAGTTAATTATAGTTTTACTTTAATCGGAAGAGAAGTGTTGTTGTAATTCTCATTGTGTTATCTTGTTTGGGTTAATTTTACGACTCCCATAGGTAATCGAAAGAGCTTGTAGAGTTATCAATTGACCCAATTTAGAGGAATAGTCGAGATATTACTTGACATGGCCAATTCTATTACATTTAAATGACAGAAAGGAAATATGCAACGCATAAATAGAAATTATAAACAACCAGAAAGAGATGGATGAAAAAACAAAAGAAAAACAAAAGGAACATAAAAAAGACAAAGGAACAGATAATGAGCTAATAACTATTCGGGTGGGGACCACCTGCAAAAACAAAAGAAACAGAAGAGCTTATTATCAAGAAGAATTAATGTAATGACCCGACTGAGTATTTTGAGCATTTGCATTCTGTTCAGCTATTTGAAGTCTTGAGCAACATCGTATGATGTTTTATGACTTGTGTGAATCGTCGGTTTTGGTTTTCAGGTTATTCAAAATTGATTTGGAAGAATGAATTTCATGATTTAAGCGTAAAATTAGAAATGTTGACCAAGCTTAAGTTTTTTGTATTTGACCTCGGATTGGAGTTTTGATGGTTTCTTTAGGTCCGGATGGTGATTTTCGACTCGGGCGTATACCCAGATTTGCATGTGGATATTTCTAGAAGGTTTCGGCGCTAATTGACGAAAGTTGAAAATTTGAAGGTACGAAAAGTTCATAAGTTTAATCGGGAGTTGAATTTAATGAAATAGGGTTCGGATTGTGGTTCCAGGAATTGTAATAGCTATATTACGTCATTTGGGACTTGTGTACAAAATTTGAGTTCATTCCGAGTTGATTTGATATGTTTCGGCGCGAGTTTTGAAAATTGAAAGTTCAAACGTTCAGTAAGTTCGATTTGAGGTGTGATTCATCGTTTCAATGTTGTTATGCGTGATTTGAGTCCTCAAGTAGGTCCATGTTATTTTATGGGACTTGTTGAGATATTTGGACAAGGTCCGAGGGGCTCGGATGAGTTTCGGACGAGGTTCAGATCGTTTTGGATCAAGTTGGTTGGGCTGGAGGTTCCAGTTCTAGTGTGACTACATCTGTGGAGGGCTGGTCACAGATGAAGAAATTTGGTCGCAGAGGAGAAGTAGGTTGTGTGGGACTGTTTACGCAGAAGCAGCATTTTGGGCGCATCTGCAAAATCGCAGATGTGATGAGCTTGAACACAGAAGCGAAGTGTGTTGCAGAAGCGAGAGCTATTGTCGCACCTGCGTGTGTGCAGAAGCAGGGCATTTTCCGCAGGTGCGATGGGCGAGTTTTTGTGTGTTTTTCAGAGAAGCGAGTTTTTGGTCGCAAAAGCGATGCCGCAGAAGCGGATAAGTGAGTCGCAGACACGATGATGCCTGGGTAGAAGTTATATATCGAGGGCTTGGCTATTTTATTCACATTTTGAGCTGGGAGCTCGGATTTGAGCGATTTTGGAGGCAAATTTCATCACAAGGATTGGGGTAAGTGTTCTATACTCGATTTTGATTATATTTCGTGAATCTATCTCCATTTTTGGTAATTCGATTATGAATTTTAAGGAGAAATTTGGGGGGGGGGGATTTGTCTAAAATTTCATAAAGTGAATTTTTGAGTTTTGAGCATCGATTCAGAGTCGGATTTGAGTGAAACTAGTATGGTTGGACTCGTAATTGAATAGGTTATCGAATTTTGTGAGTTTTGTCAGGTTCCGAGGTGCGGACCCAGGTTTGACTTTTGGATTGATTTTGTGCTTTTGATTAAAGATTCGACATTTATCGATTGGGTTTCCTTAGGCATTATTTGATGTATTTGAGTTGCTTTTTGCTAGTTTCGAGTCGTTCGGAGATTTTTGCATTCGGGATGGTATTTTTGGAGCATCCTTTAGTTTGCTCGGTACTGGATTTGGCTTGTTAGAGATAAGTAACACTTCTAAACTTGGTGTTGAGGGTATGAAACCCTGAATATACGTGATATGTGTTTGGTGCTGAGGTGACGTATATGCTAGATGATTGGCGTGTGGGCGTGCACTGTGTGAATTATGACTCGATTGATTATGTGGTACTGTGTAGTGACCTAATCTTGTTTTTTGTTCATGAAATTTTTTACGTGCTAGAGTAATTAAGATGTGATCCATGTTAGAGACTATGTCTAAGCTATATGCTTATCCTGTGGCGACTCACTGAGGTCATTTATGCTATTGAGTTATTTGCTTAAATTCCAGTTACATACTCAGTTATACACATTCATTTGCATATCATATCTCAGTCTCTGTAGGCATATATATGTACTTTCCTCATGCCATTTGATAATTAAACAACTTATCTGTTATTGAAAGTTTTTGGAAAAAATTACAGTTTTCAAACTTGCTTATATTCTTGGTGTTTCCGGTGAAAGATTTGAGATTTACTATTGTACTTGAAAATCATGCCTATTTTCCGCAACTGTGAACGAGCTGAACATCATATTTCTGAGTTATTTCTTGTACCATGTTATTATATTGTTATGAACTATTGTTGGTTATTGGAGTTGGAGTTGGACTCTGACTTTTGTCCCAGCTCGTCACTATTTTTAACCTAAGGTTAGGCTTGTTACTTATTGAGTATGGGATCGGTTCTACTCATACTATACTTCTGCACCTTGCATGCAAATTTTGGATGTTGGTGTTGTTGTGTATGGCGGGAGCTAGCATAGAAGGTGTGCATGCATTTCCATTTTGCCTCTTGTCCATGGTAGCTTTAGACTTATGAAAAAAACTGTTTAGGTACATTTCAGAAAGATGATGTAATTATTTCATACTAGCTTTGTAAACTCTAAATCTGAGAAACTCATGATTTGTACTACCAGTCCTTGGGAATTCTTTGTATAAAAATTTAGTTATTTCTTCATATATTTCTCATTAAATCTCAATTATTGGATAGTTGTTAATTGGCTTACCCAGCGGGTTGGGTTAGGTGCCATCACGACTAGTTGGATTTTAGGTTGTGACAATTAAATAAAAAGGAAGAGGAGGAGGCAGCAAACAAACAAAGGTAAAAATAATAATCATTCTTTGTAAAATCATTCATTCAACGTATTCTTGTATATGTTCACAACACCTATTATTAGGTTGTTTAACGAACTCTAATTCATACGGAAGAAGAATGTGAATTCTTAAGATAGCCTAATCATCGGTTGAAATCGAAAGAGCCAATAGAACTTAAGACTGAAATTAGCACAGAGTTACATCCCGGATAATAGTTGAGCACTCTTGTCAAAGCCCTTATTTCTCTCATTGATAGATCAATCGTTGCTACTTAAATACCCAATTTCCAATAATCATTCATAATTGATAATCTTAGTTTTTTACTCTTCGTTCATTGATAATTCAAAAACAAAGGTTTATTCTTCTTAATAGTGTTAAACTGATGATTTATTTGATATATTATTTAAACCAATCTCTCCGAAGATGACTTAATAACTATATTATCTTTAACTAGCACGCTTAAATTATATTAACTGATTTTGCGCTCGTTCGCAACTCATAAAAACGTTGCTGACTCAAAGAGGATGAATTCATGAAATGACTATGGATTAAGTCAGGTTTTTTTTATAATGCCTCTTCATTCTTTACAAAAAAAACACGTAAAAACCTCGTGTTTGACCAAAAAGTGTTAAGCCTTTTTGTTGAACTAATCTAAATAAAGAGATGGAGGGTAAATCATAGCCGAAGATAATTAGTTCTAGATCGAAGATCATAATTAAGAATGAGCTAACACAGTTGGACAAATAAATCAATTTTAATCTCGATTAAGTTCTGTAATACAAGAAAAGATAATAACTTGACTTATATCAAACAATAATAGAAGGTAAGTGAAGTGAAGGGTTCACCAATCCATGGGCGAGATAGATCTTCCTTTATTCAATAAAGTTGATTTACAAATGGATAGCAAGGTGCTAGATTCTTTCTACCTCATAGTGTAGGATCTCAAATCCTGAGCCTTTTCCCCTTAAGAGTGACATATGTGTGTGTTTGTGAACCTCCTCCTTTACTTCCCTCTCCTCCCTAGTATTTATACAAAACACTATCATACACTCAGCGGTCCTTAACCAGAGTGTATCAGTCCTTCGATCATCCTTTAGAATAACCTTCTGAGACACCTAAGCGTCTGATTCACCGTCTGGGCATTTTGGAAGTTTGACCTCGGCCATAGCCGAGCCACTCGTCGTCATATCACCTCATGAGCATGACTTCGACTTACTCGACCCCTTGTCGTTCCTTTTTATGCCAACTTCTTTTGATCAGGTTTTGACCCATACAGTTAGTCCCTCCGCATGTCGGGGTCGCTTTTGGGCGAACTCAATGGACGGACCTCGCCAGTTTGAGAATTGAGAAATCTGAGCACCTTGGTCGATGGGCGAATACATCATGGCGAGATGACGATGTGGTACTTCGAGAACCGTACCAGACCGTTACGTCAGTTTGAAATAACATTAATCCATCATGCATCATTATGGCGCACGTTCCATATGTGTTGCGGCATTTCCTGTGCATCTTCTGTTTTGGAATTAATATGGCGGCATTTGGTTGTCCCGCTCAGGGCGCCAATATTCTTATAACTAGGGGAGAATTTTTTCGTTGGGGTGTTGTGTTTCCCAATCAATCGAAAAATCCCAAACTTCTTATGCTCCTTCTCTTGATTCTTACACCTCCCTCTCTTTTCTGCTGAGATCTCTTATCATCGTCATTCACTTTTCCTTAGCATTCCCAATATACGCAACTAAATAAGAGATGGCTAGTTCATTCTCTAACTTAGACAGAGATGTTGGTGCCTTTGTGCTGGAAATTGATATACCTTCTCATGAATAAGGGCAACCATGGAGGAAGATGAGAAATTCCCCACTATGGATGAGATAGTTCCACGTTCGGGGAAGGCCCGGACTGATTTCAAGAGCCTTCCCGATGACGAGCTCGAACCCGCCATTTACGAAATGGATGCTGCGGCGATTTCAGCGCTTAAAGCTAAACAGAGGATTCCTGATCATGTCGAACTTGTTCCAGCCGGGTAACGACGTCGTGCAGATACACCACCCGAGATATTGTGCGTTTTATGCGTATCCGTTCGTCATCGGGTACACACTTCCTCTTCCTTCCTTGGCGGAAGACTTTTGCCGCTATTATAAGGTATGGTCGACCCAGCTCTCCCCGTACATATACATGATCTTCCTCATGCTCAACAAGTACGTGGAACTGGCCGGTCGAGGTGTTTCTCTTCTTCACCTGCTTCGCCTGTTCGTTCCAAGTTTTCATTGGAGGTACGATGATACATATTCATCATCGTGGGACCAAGGGCTTGGTGGTGAAGATGGATGATAAGACCAATCGTCGCTTTTGGGAGAACTTCTTCTATGTGAGGACGAAGCACATGGTTTCGAACCCTGACAGCTTTCCTGAGGAGTGGAACTATGCCCCTAAGTTTAAAATTTTCCCCCTCTTCTTTTTTCTTTTTAAAAAAGATGGCTGCTCATTGCCCCATTCCGGTGATTTGATCGTTCTGTTTTCATCTCTTGTTTCCTCTTCTTTTCTTTTGTTTCCCAGCCGAGAAGGAACCTCCCCCCTAGTTGTTGATATCCGCGAGTGGGTGAGCCAGGTTTTTCCCATATGGTGGGTATTCGTGAATGGTTGCCATTCCACAAGAGGTTCGTGCACAAACCTTCCGCTAGTGAGTCATCTCGTCTTGCCTTTAGTCACTTTGATCTTCTTTCCGTATTTTCTTCCTTCCTATATCCTCTTTGGGTCAAATTTCTCTCATTGGGAGGTCGTAGGGGAGCGAGGAGAGCTAAGGCTCTCATTCCTGCTTTCCGTCAGTTGAGTTCCTCGGTCGTACCTGTTAATAGTGGTTGCAAGTGAGGGCGTTCAGGCTTCTGCCACTTCACAGATTATGGCTACGCTCGGGCCCGACCGTTTGGAGGTTTCTCCTCTGGTGGAAGCTCTGGTTCCCGCAGTTCATTTGGCGGACGAATCATCTCAGGGCGATGGCGAAGAGGCTCCGTTAAAGAGGCAGAGGATAATGTCTGAGGGAGTTCCCTCGATAGAGGGGGCTTCGAGGGGTTGTCCCGTGTTGGCGGTGTCCAAACCTGACAGTGATGATAGTTACGGTGTGGAATCCGCATCCCCCTTGGGCATGGAGACGGTGCCTATTTCGGGCGTGGAGGAGACTACCGTGGTAGGAGGGCAGAGCTCAGAGGTCGCTGCGACTGTTCCGAGCAGTCCATCAACTTCTCAGCAGGACCGTGCTCCCTCCTCGGCCAATGAGGGCGAAGGGAGTGGTTATAGATGACTACGAATCCGGTTCAGACATTGATCCCGAGGATATGAGAATGTTTGAGGAAGGGTTTACCCGGGTCGAGGTGAGACCGGAAGGTCCTTCCCGCGTGCACGAGATTCCATCGGATTACGACTTGTTGGAGGATACGGTGGACTTGGTGCCCCAATTCTCCCTTTTTTGTTCCGCTGCCGAAATCAGGTCTCTTCAGGAGATCAGTGATGTTGTCTTGTCATGAGGTGTAGCCGGGATGTCTTTGAGGGTGAGTTCTTTACTGTTTTCTTCATTTTGCGCTTTCCACTTTTGATGACCTTTTATTTTTCCTTCTTTTTTTCCTCTTCTGACTTTTATCTTGGAGACCGAGAGTGCTCGTCGGGAGGAGAAGCGGGTTGCTGCCTTTCCGAAAATGGCTTTGAAATAATGCTGATATCACAACAAGTGCCGCGAGATGCATGCGCGGCTCAGGGCGGGTAACAGTCATCAATCGCTTAGGGAGGAGTTGCAGTAGAAGGATGAGGACCTGATGCGGTCCATCGGTAGATGCAGCAAGCTTGAGGGGTTTCTTAGGTCCAAATAAGAAGAGATTGAGGTGGGCAAAGGGTTTGCGGACGAATGTGTTGATCTTCAGGCGAAGGTGGTGACCTTGCGAGTGGAGCTTGAGCAAAGCACCACTAGAGTCACCGGTCTAAGTGTCGAGTTGTCGGAGAAGGCGACTGAGGTGGAAATGAAGGTGACTGAGTTGAGAGGGCCGAGGGAGCTCGTGCGGCGGCTTTGGCGAGGGCAGTAACACTGGAAGATACTATCCATGTTCTCAGGTCTGAGCGAGCAACTGAGATGGAAACGGTTGCACTGAGGGAGGTGCGACTCGAGGAATGGATAGGTGGGATTGAGAGAGATGTCTCGAACCTGGGCGATCAAATTGTGGCTCTCGAGGCTGAAAAGGTGCGGTTGTTGGCTCAGGATCCTTCTCAATCATCTGCCTCTGCTGTCGTTCCTTTCCGTTTGTGCGAGATGTGGATACATGCTGAAGCTCGGCGGGATATATATAAGGGATTGTTGACGGCGGGGAATGCTCCTGAAGCCACTTTTGAAGATGTTTATGCTAAAGCACACGAGGCCTGTGTTGCCTGCGACTATGACCCTACAACATCGGAGGCCGATGAAAATAATGAGGCTGAAGATGGGCTTACTTTTGATGATGAAAGTACTGATGGAGAAGGCAATGGTGGAGGTGAAACCGCTGGATCGAGCGGGTAGAGGGGTGATGGCATGGACGGGGATAGTGCTAAGTGAAGCCTTTGTGCTTGGTTTTTTTTGTACTTAGTTTTTTTTTGTTCTTTTCTCCGTTGTTGTTTTCTTTCTTTTTAAGGGGGTCCGCTTTTGGCCTTTTGTAAGATGCTATTTCTCCTTTGGATGGAGCAATTGATTTGTACTTTGTCGTACGCCTTTGTCCTTTCCTTTTCTTTTTTTTTTTTGAATCTTTTGGATTTTCTCGCAATAAGTCACTGATTTTTAGTTGTTAACTCGAGCCAGATTGAATTTAACTTGCTGCAAATTTGAATGAGGTCGAATTTAGCTTGTAATTAATTCAAGCGAGGTCGAATTTGACTTGCAATTAGTTCGAGCGAGGTCGAATTTGACTTGCAATTAGTTCGAGCGAGGTCGAATTTGACTTGTAATTCGAGTGAGGTCGAACTTGGCTTGTAATTCAAGCGAGGTCGAATTTTGACTTGTAATTCGAGCGAGGTCGAATCTTGACTTATAACTAATTGGAGCGAGGTCGAATCTTGACTTGTAATTCGAGCGAGGTTGAATCTTGACTTGTAATTCGAGCGAGGTCGAATCTTGACTTGTAATTCGAGCGAGGTCGAATCTTGACTTGTAATTTGAGCGAGGTCGAATCTTGACTTGTAATTCGAGCGAGGACGAATTTTGACTTGTAATTAATTGGCGATAGCCGGGGGACGCATGGGCTGGATTTCGAACGAGGTCGAATTTAACTTGTAAATTCGAGCGAGGTCGAATATGTGTTTCCTGCCTTGGCATGGTGTGAGCTTGGTGGAGTTGCGCAAGAACACCGTATGTTGCTTCATTTACTTATTCGTTGGAGAATATTTACACACTTCTGCTCAATTCATACACACATTCGAGAAGTCTCAGTCTATCTAGTCCTTTTATTGCTCGGCCTGGGGAGGTAGTTGACGGGCCGGGCAATGAACTCATTACTTAGGCTTCGAGACATCCTAATACTTGATTAATTCGGGCAAATTCCAGACGTAACTCATCAAATTTAGCTGGTTGTATCGGCACAGTGCCACCTTGGCCAGTACGCGGGTGAGTTTCACGCGCTTATGTTTTGCATGTGTTGGAGAGATTTGCACGTTTTCCGGGTTGGCAACCCCGCCCCAGTCTACGTGGACTTTTTCTTTATGGTGTCAACTTATTCTAAATCGTTTGCCTGTTATCTGCAGCATGATATGGCGTGGGGTATTTTGCCGATGTGCCATTTTCCGAAGGGGTCGGAGCATCTTCGTGGAGAAGAAAAAAACTTAAAATATGTATGTCGACTGTCCCTCATTCGCGTATTTGGTAGAACGCCCATGTTTCTGTTCCACTTTTGAAAAAGGAATAGCAGGTTAGAAACAAATGAAATCATTTGTTACCTCGACTGGTTGGTTAGCGGGTAGAGGGGAGCGACCGCGTTTCTTTCTCTGGCTCTGCTTCGTGGTTGCTATCAGTTTGGTGAGGTCGCTTATCTCAGCGCTCTGTGCTTGAGGGATTTGGGCGAACTGATGTTCGTCAAACTCGGATGACGTCTTGTGGGTCTTTGGATTGGTATTTGCTGTCTCCGCTCCTTAGACCTGGAAAGTCCTCTCGGCTTGACTGGCAACGAACTGGAAATCGCGCCGCAGAGCGATTGGTTTTGTTCCGTACTCCGACGCTAGTTTTAGATGTAATACCAGCTTTTTGCTTAGCCCCGTCATTGGTTAAGCCCGGGCACCTCATGGACTGATGACTCACTTCGCCCGTTAGGATCTCGAGTTTGAGTCCCAGTTCGACCCAGTCCCGGGCGCACAAAGAAAATAGAAACATAAGTCATACCACAAACATACAGGCGGGGCATATTTATTATTTCAGAGAATTACATAACAGGCATAATTCCATATTGTAAGAGAGAAGGCAGTATGCGTAAGGTATAGATGGTATCTGGCGTTAATATGGAAATAGGATTGCGGACGCACTCGGTACGTAATGGTCGTAGTCCTACTGTAACGACTTACGCTCACAACGCACCAGGACTGCTACTACGACGCAGCGTAGTTCTCGTGTATAAATCAAACATAACTCCGATTTCATGCAAGGATCAATCCTTAGTTGGTTTGGCAGTTTCAAGGGCTTACCTACGAGTTTCTGAAGTCTGCGTGCGTAATAAAAGGATGAAACTTCATTGAATGAGAAATAGAACTAGGACCGCATTTGGATCTGGAGGAAACTAAGACTTTGGCTAAAAAATCCCTACAAAAGGTGCCAAATTGTTTGACCAAAAAGTGTTAAGCCTTTTTGTTGAACTAATCTAAATAAAGAGATGGAGGGTAAATCATAGTCGAAGATAGTTAGTTCTAGATCAAAGATCATAAGCAAGAGTGAGCTAACACGGTTGGACAAATAAATCGGTTGTAATCTCGATTAAGCT
This sequence comes from Nicotiana paniculata, assembly GCA_005239505.1. Lineage (NCBI taxonomy): Eukaryota > Viridiplantae > Streptophyta > Magnoliopsida > Solanales > Solanaceae > Nicotiana > Nicotiana paniculata. Next base: position 438 of record MDKI01253874.1, on the reverse strand, counting down.
CTGTAATACAAGAAAAGATAATAACTTGACTAATATCAAACGATAATAGAAGGTCAGTGAAGGAAAGGGTTCACCAATCCATGGACGAGATAGATCTTCCTTTATTCAATAAAGTTGATTTACATATGGATAGCACGGTGCTAGGTTCTTTCTACCTCATAGGGCAAGATCTCAGATCCTGAGCCTTTTCCCCTTAAGAGTGACATATGTGTGTGTTTGTGAACCTCCTCCTTTACTTCTCTCTCCTCCCTAGTATTTGTACAAAACACTCTCATACAGCAGTGGTCCTTAACCAGAGTGCCTCAGTCCTTTGATTGTCCTTTAGAATAACCATTTGTGACACCGAAGCGTCTGATTTGCCGTGTGGGCCTTCTGGATGTTTGACCTCGGCCATAGCCGAGCCACTCGCCGTCATATCACCTCATGAGCATGACTTCG